>JANFCV010000424.1:0-131010 GCA_024500475.1 Phthorimaea operculella
TGTACCTACTACAAAAATTTGTAGCCCTAAGCAAGGACCCTAACTAAATACATAGAGAAAAGAAATTGGATAAAATACGAACGTAAGTCCCCTATTATTACTTAAAAACGGTTCAATTATTCTCAAATGTGACCGATTCAGATAAATTCGTTTCCTGGCGATATTCAGTCGTGCGAGTAAATGACGTCATTCAAAGAATTGGCTTCGTTTGAGAAAAGGTTGCTTTAAACCTGTCTTTACTTTCTATTGAGAGTATTTCGGGAGAAATCGGTGAACCTATACATAGTTACATTTCCTGCCAGTTTAAGGCATTCTCCAAATTGTAAAGCTTCACGAGATTCGACAAGCATAAATTTAGTTAGTTAAGTAATCAAAATATCTTTTCTCCTATCATAAATAAGTCCAGATGGACTTTTGGATGCAATCTGTAAGGCATCGGTCTCACGAATTTCTTGCGACAACTCTTGTGAGGTTCGTCCTCTACGATAAGCTACTTGTACCCATAGCATCGTAATCTTTCATTAATTAGTCAGCTTTTAAGATAAAGAATTTAGGATCTAGTAAACTTCCTGTCCTATAGCTGCGAAAAGGAATACAGATGTTTAAATCTGAAATCATATCTAAAGTAATATTTATATAAATTCTCTTTACGAGGTACTTTCCTTATCTTAATATTGCAGAGCAAGCCGGGACTTTAATTTTCTCTCTTTACATGCAGTCACAATACTGGTAAGAAGATTTCCTGATACTGCCACGTAGTCCTTTCTTTCCTTAGAATTATCGCCTTATGCAGATGTATACACACATGTTTAAAACACTACACAATGTTTTAAAGAAAGAAAGAAAAATACATTTATTTAAGTCACAATTTTAGTTAGTGGCAACACTGGCAACCCTTGAAAACAAATGTAGTTTAAAAATAGGTATGTTTTTTGTACATACAATACTTTTTAAATAAATTATGAATAGGAGTTTTGAAAACGATTATGAGGAGGAATTAACTAAAAGTTGGGCAATCGCTACGTCAGTTATAAAGCCTTTTCTACAGTTTTGTATATTTTCAGTTACTTTGTTTGACGAAATTTTTAAATGTACGGTACGATGAAGTAGGTATTGTAGTTATGTTTCATATCGTATGATTTAAGACACCCCACTCTTGCACAGATAAGATAAAATATATTTTACGATTTATCCTGTACAAAACAATACTCGATCTATCCTGTACAAAATAATACTGTGTGTGTGTAATATTTATACGTACATTATCTTACATTTTCCTACTTATAAACATAAACACGTCTGCCCATGGGGTATTAGGTATGGGATTTACCGTATTTCTTGGCGGTGTAATGATTTTCCTTATTCGTTTTATAAGTGGTCGTATTCGTCAATATCAATTTCATAAACATATAAACATTGTCTATTTTACAGGATGTAAGAAATTAACTGCAAATATTTAAGGGATGAACCAGCCCGTGAAACTGAACAACTTTCCCCAAGGAACGTAGAAATGTACCAGCCACCAGCTAGACAATTTGTATAGGGAGGTCAAAATTTTTATTCTTATTATGTACTATTGTATGCAAAGTTGTTCAGTTTCATGAACTGGTTCACTCCATAAAATATTTTCAGTTATGCATATATCAAAGGACAAGATGGAGTAATCTAAAATTATATTTAAGCTTTAACGAGAAAAGACGCCGCCTTAAATATCTAATTAGAGAGAATTGTAATTAAAGAGACAATGTACAAGCGAATAAAGCAGTTTACGAGGCAGATGAATATACAGGGTGTAAGGGACATCCCTCCGAATACTGATAGGGTGCAATCAGACCACGAAACTAAACATGTTTCTTTAATTTTCAAAAATATATTTTAGGATATGCAATAATATGGTTGAATTCCGCCAAGCTGGGCCCAACTTAAAATGCATTGCTGCGAATTTTTAGCGAAGGGCTAACGCATGCGTCTATCAGGTGCAAGGAAATTCGAATTCCCCAGAATGTTGCGTTGTTTTAACGTCAGTTCTGAGTACGGGAATTTGAAATTTCCTTGCATCTGACAGACGCATGCGTAAACGCTGCGCTAATAATGCTTAGCAACGGACGTTACGTTTGGGCCCCGCCATAGTTAAGTAGTAATTGGGAGGTCGTGTTTTCTTTTCCTGATGTATTATTACGATCCTAGGAGAAAATTGTCCACTATCATAGTTTGGATGCAACCATTAGTATTCAGACAATGGATGTATTATTTGCGCAGCGTCACCATACATAAAACCTGTTTGACAGAAGTATCCGTCGCAAACAATGTGCAGCGACAGACGTTTGGGTCTGGCTTTACACCCTGTATGCCCATCACATACACATGTGGGTGCAATATTAACACGCTAATATGAAGTAATGAGGTCCCCAAAAGCCTCAAAGCAACCAAGTTGCGTCACGAAATGGGAGGGGTCTCGGGGGATGGCAAGATTTCGTGAGTCTACGTATTTCGCATAGCATACAAACATACATATACGTACCTGGTACCTACCTACCTAATACAAGGGATGCGACTTTAGTAACAAAAATCGATTTTTCAGTAATCGATTACTTCTTCGATGCAGTATGATGCCGGTTTAGAATAGCATCACCCCAATTCTACCCGTGCGTTGGTGTCGTAAAAAGCGACTAAGGGATAATTATCCAGGGAATGGGCAGCAGCGTTCCCTTTGAATTAAACATCTTGCACTGCGCTCGCCAATCCGCCTGCCAAGCGTGGTGAGTATGGCAATACCCCCCAATACGGGGGAGGCCCATGTCTAGCAGTGGACTGTTGTGGCTGTAAAGGTAAGGTAAGGATTACTTCTAGTCAGGCAAAAAATTAATTAAAAACAAATCTATTGTATGCAAAGAAAATACTGTTTTTAAATTTTTAGTAATTTTCATAATTATTTACTTGATTTCACCCAGTTATGCATTAAATCTATCAAATAGTTTTTAACAGAAGGAAAATAAACATCTACAATAAAATATTGTAAGGTATCGTGTGTTTTAATTGCTGTTACACAAGACCTGAAAGAATGTATTGGTGCAAATACGTGCCACAAAAATATACTCTGGAATTCTATACATCGATTTTCGATTATTGAAATTGTACCTATAATCGTATATTAAAAATGTTTTTATTAAAGTAATTTATTAAAATAATAATTATTAATTATTAAGTTAGTTTTTTTTAGTGATTGATATTTTTTCACGTCCCTAGTAGGTACACATTGCTACGTTTGTTCTACAAGAGAAAGGAAATTAATTATGTTACGTGGTATGCTTTTCTCCTTTGTTAAAGACACAAAGCGCATAAGTTTGAATAATGTCTATGTCGCAGTACGATGGCAGAATCAGGTTTTTGGCCAAAAACCTAGGTTTTTGGCCAAAAGCCGGCATATGGCAAAATCGTAGACTTCTTTCGGCCATCGTCCTAAGCTGATCCAGGTTTTTGGCCAAAAACCTAGGATTTTGGCCAAAAAACTAGGATTTTGGCCGAAATCCTAGATTTGTTTAGTATTATGGCTTTTTTTGCATTTTGGGGAAACTTCTTCTTCTTTGACTGGTACACCAAGTCGCCCAACGACCCGATAAACCCTGGTGTTAGAGTTTTTAAACCGCCTACTGCAAGGAGCAGGCCTCTGACAAGGTTGTGTAACGACCGCCGTCTAAGTGATCATAAAGAGCAATCGGGACCAACGGCTTAACGTGCCCGTGTAGTTCGGGCATACACCTCGAAAGGCAGGAGGTAACATTTGACGTTCTGGAGGGTGGGAGGTAGCGTCAGACGCTCTGGAGGGCGTGGGTAGCGTCGGACACTCTGGAGGATGTAAGATGACGGGCGTTGGATTTTCTTTTTATTTTGTTGGATCTTTCGTCGGGTCCGACGCTACCTCCTGGTCTCCAGGGCGTCCAACGCTACCACCAATCCTCTAGAGCGTTCAGTGGTACGTTCTGCTCTTATGGTGTCTGAAGCTCCCCCCTGCCCTTCAGGGAATCCGAGGCAATCCTGCTGTTCAGACTGTCTGATGTTACCCCCCGTCCTTCAGGGTGTTCATTTACGGTGTCCAAGTCTACCCTCAAAAGATCAGAGGGAGGTGCATAAAGTACCTCTCCACTCCTCGTTCCCCCGAACCACACGAGTACGGTAAGCCGTCGGTCGGTCCCGATTGCTCTCTATGATCACTTAGACGGCGGTCGTTACACAACCATGTTAGAGGCCTGCTACTTGCAGTAGGCGGTTGAAAACTCTGATACCAGGGTCCATCGGCTCGTTAGGTGCTTTGGTGTACCACTCGAAGACGAAGAAGTTCCTCTGAAATTCATAAAAGCCATAATACTAAACAAATCTAGGATTTCGGCCAAAATCCTAGTTTTTTGGCCAAAATCCTAGGTTATTGGCCAAAAACCTGGATCTGCTCAGGACGATGGCCGAAGGAAGTCTACGATTCTGCCATATGCCGGCTTTTGGCCAAAAACCTGATTCTGCCATCGTACTGCGACATCTACATTTTCTAATCTCAAGTCTAGAAATAATTTGTAACCACATACTTATTTTGATGATAAGCGGTTTTATGATTTTACAAGTGTTTGTTTATATTTTTCTATCGTTTTTTCTTAATTACGAATTTGATTAAAAGCCCACTTTGATATGATAAATCTGGCTGGATGGATAATATTTCTAGTAGCTTGCTTTATGTTAAAATAATACATTTGTTCATTTTTATTTTATCGTGTGGGACAGCGAGTCGACGAATGATTTGATGTATCTTGGGCCAGAGTTGTTAATTTAATATTCATATTCATTAGGCACTTCAAGTACTTTTTGATTAATGTTGATGTATTTGTTTTTTAAATAAAGATACTTTTATCAAAGTAGCGCCTTCATTCAGCTTCAGTAAGTATTATAGAACAGCAAAATCACTCGTACAAAAATAAATCTGCGTCATGAGATACTTAGGTTTTTGTCTTTCTTCTTTTTGTTTAAATAAAGAAAATTTATTTAAACACTGCCTCAATGCGCAGCTAACATTTTTGTTATCAAATCGATTTTTTTTCTTTCTTATCATTCAGGATTAAGCATTCCAGCGGTCATTGTAATAAAATATGCCCCAAGTAAATAAAAATAACTGTGTAATTTATAAACTTCAAATGAAAAGTCGTAGTTTTCACCATGCAAATGTAACTTATTATCTTTGCTACATGAAACTTATCTATAATTTGAAGGGAACGCACAGTTTACTCAACTATTTACGGAAATAACAAACGACGGCTGTTCACGCGAACTTTTGACCTAATTAGACAATTAATTATTTTGATAACTTTAATGAAAATTACCATTGAAACGATCGTGCTAAACGGAAGGGTGGAAATTTAAAACACTTACTATTTGGACATTATGTTTACGACTTTACATATTGATTAAATTCCCATTGTAGCTTTATGAGGTAAGACTTTGTCAATGGGAGCTTAGTCTAATAAAATAACAAGAGGATTATTGCGATTCAAGCGCGAAGTAACTTAGTTCCAAGTCATGTTTAAAAGAAATCTTATGAAAATAAGGCGCAACGTACTGAATATTAAGAAAATTATCATGTAGATACCTACATTGTCCAAAAACATACTTTGAAACTAACTACGAGTATTATTTGTAGCTAGTTAGTGTCGTAGTACAATATTGTAGTAAGTTGCTACAATAGCTACATCGTAGCAGAAAATAATGTTCTAATTATCTGTGTATGTTCTAAAATAACTTAAAGGGATTTTTTTCTACTTAATGAAATATGATGTTCTTGACAGGTTTTTTATTCTACGATATAGCAAGTTGTAGTGCCGTATGCAAGGTATAGTTAATATACAAATATTCCAACGAATAAACTGACAGCGAGGTGTGAGAAATTCATATCATCAATATCATTTCTGTCATAAAAAATGACAGTGTGTTTGGTATAAGCATAAATACCAGACGCTACGTATATAATAAATAATTCTGGCAGCCCTTATAAATTACTACTGCCCTTTTTACGTTTTCAGAGAGAGACTCTTTTACGCCCCACTGAGGTTTATTTGCCCTACTTCACTGTAGAAAGACCGTATCAAGGCATTGCTTTCAAAAAAATAACATAAATTTTCTACCTCATGATTTTAAAAGAAATTACTTAAAAATATGAAGACCAATCTTTATTTTATTTTTTTATACAGGGTGTTAGGCAGAACGTTGGACATACGAAAAAGAGTGTTTCTAATCATGATTCTGAACAACTTTTACTATGAGGCCACATGCGAATTAGCATAAAAAATTTTAGGTGTTCCATACATCTTTGCCGACTAGGTATGAATTTTTCTATGGAAAATTCAAATATTTTTTTGCGAATTCGCAGGTAGCGCCATAGTAAAAGTTGTTCAGAATCACGAGTATTAACACCCTTTTCCGTATGTTCAACGTTCTGCAGAACACCCTATATAATACTCGTTCTGGGATTTAGTCAGTCAATTGTTTTTGAAATTGTTTGAATTTGACATATTAAAAGCCCATGATGTCATTTTTAATTCGTATCAAAAATGTAGAACTTTTCATCAGTGTCCAACCCAAAGTATTTGTTCCACATAGAAGTTTTAGTAGGTACTTTTAAAAACCGTTATAAACATCGTCATTTATCGTCAGTACACGCGTACAATAAAATTGTTGCCGTATACGTGTATACTATAAAAAACTTTTATAACGCAATAGTAACTGGCTTAGGTTTATTGTCGGGGCAATATTTGGGTCGCAGTAACTTTTTCTATAACGCCGACCCGGCGGGGCCGTCGGGCTAAATTTGATGAACGTTGCGCTCCATGATTTTAGTCATTTCTCTTTATATTCCTGTGAATGAAGATGCTACATAAAAACAGTTGTAGGACTATATTTTAAAAATCTTGCCTACTTTTATCGTAGTGAGGAAAAACGACGCGTTTCGGAAATATTAATTAAATAAAGCTCTAGTTTCAAATATGTTTTGCCGGCAATTCCAATAATCTAAGTATATTGCTGTGATACTTTGTGAGCAACCCACCTGTTACCTATGTATTAAGTTAGGGTGAGGGTCGAAGCTTAAAAAAGGTATTTTTCTGCCCCTTAAGTTCTTTACACTGATCTCATAAAAATATCATATTCAAACAATTTAAGATTCCATCAGGCTAAAGCTTTTGTGTTTTGACCCTTCAAATCACTTAATTTTTTATGAGATGCAAGATCCCCTATTAGGAAAGGTTAATAGGTACCTAATGATGGAGTCTAAAGTGGTATAAAAGACTGCTGCCCGATCAACACAAAATCTTCCGGAAACAGAGAGCATTTCGGGAACGGGGAACCATTCGGGAACGTGGTCCGACCAAATTGGAGCGAACAAAGATT
Organism: Phthorimaea operculella; assembly: GCA_024500475.1. Classification (NCBI taxonomy): domain Eukaryota; kingdom Metazoa; phylum Arthropoda; class Insecta; order Lepidoptera; family Gelechiidae; genus Phthorimaea; species Phthorimaea operculella. The sequence goes on from JANFCV010000424.1 coordinate 7,423, forward strand.
ACTGTTAGATTAAGCGTTAAATTAGACCGTGGGTTTTTGTGTATCGTCCGACAAAAATGAGTTTCCAAGCGATTCACCGCAATGGAATTATGGTTTAACGTCAGACTAGTGGCGCTCACATAGGTAAGTACAGGAAATAAATCATTGACTGAATATTATGGTATTCTGACACCTAACCAAATTAAGTACCTATAATTTAACGACAATTACTAACTAAGTTCTAAGATTACTCGTATTTATATCTCTGTAAAGCATTTGTGTCCATGTGTTATGTAAGCCGATATTGCTCAAAGTGGTCACTTTTAGAATTATTGGCAAACATCACTAAATCTAACAGTTTTAACTAAGTTTTATTGTTTTTTATAATCTTTGTTGCTAATGATATAGTGATAATTTAGATTCCAAATCCATTGCGTATCATTATGGCAGTGTTTTCTTCCCACCCTCATCATTATTGGCCTCATGCGTCTGTGTCAGACGATTTATTCAGAGTCTGAGGCAAGATTTCTCATGGCTGTATAAGCCGATACGGGAGCGGCATGGCTTTTTGCACGCTCTCCACAGACACTGCGTTGCCTGGGACGCAAATTATGGAAAACGCAGGGCTATGGCGCTAGTATCGGTAAGGTGCCCCTTAAGAGCTTCGTTATCTACAGGACCCGAGTATCCCCGTTTCCCCGTTTCCCCTCCAGTGGGTCCTGAGCTTCCCCTTAATGAGCTTCATTATCCAAATGAAAAACAGTTCTAATATATTTGTGCGCCGGGCCGAGTAGCGGACACGCAAGCAGGCGTGGATGATGTAATGCGGAAATAGGTACTTGTTGTATTATATTATATTTGGTTGTTATAAGTCTGTCTAAAAAGTTCTGATATAAAATATAATGGAAATAAAATTTTGTCATAAAAAATGTTGCCATTTAATAATGTGATTTCATAGAAAGTGGCACCCTCATTATTTTGTTAGGACTTTTTGACTTTCTGTATGACATTGAAGAATAATATTGAACATCGATAAAATGAAAATAAGAAAGTGCTTGTCAAAAATACCTACGTGAAATATTTTGGGCCTTCTTAAAAAATACATGAATCGAATATTTTTTATCAATTATCACGAATCAATTTTTTATATCTTCATCTAATTATCGTCATGAAAGGTTATCTGAAGTTTTCTGAATGACTCTCAAATTTTTGTCAAACATGGTAAAAATGGCCGTTACCTACAGCTGTTTACGCTTCGCCTACCCTGCAAGGGATAAAGGCGTGATATATGTATGTATGTATGAAAAGCTGTGAGCTTAGGTTGTACTGTCATAATCTAAATATTTTTCTTACCAAAATCTTAAAAAACCTGTAGGAAGTCTGAAAATTAATTAATGTAATGACAGTACAGGTACTAACCACATACCTACGTTCATTATTTATGTTTCAAAAGCAAATAATTGTGTTGGTGTGATGCGAGTATGACACCACACAAACAAAACATTGTGTGTGTCCTGTCTCTTGAATATTTGATATCATAATAGTTTTACGTCGGATAATCGTGTCACCAATATATCAAAGTTGTGTATGTGTGTAGGTATTATGTAGGTATAGATTTTACGTTGTGACTAACTGGGATAAACGTTACGTATTTAAGCAGTCTCCATAAAAAAGAAATTATTGTCAAGATAATTTCACCCATTATCAACGTTGCTTTAGGACAATACGAACTTTGACTTTAATTCTATTCCTACTGATACGGTTTATGTGAAACGGTTTGACAGACGCAGCATTGTGCGATACGCTCGCTAACGGATGCGTTTGTCCATTTGAGAGAAAATAAGGTGGATATTCGCATTTTCCTAACGCATGCGATAGCGCTGCGCAACAATACCGCAGAAATGGTCGTTATGTGTAATTATCACCTTAGTAGGTATACCCCTCTTACTTCTAACCTTTTTCAGGACGACCGTGTATAAATCGGCTAGTTTAACGAACCCAATTAACCTTATTATCCTCAATTAGCCATCCCTGCTGGATTTAATTTCACTAAACATAGGTAAGGGATCTTACCTCTAGGTTTTTGGTTTCCAAGCAAGTTTTTTTAATGCGTACATTGTGATATAAACGATATATGTTAGGTATCGAACACAAATAGAATATAAAATACAAACCAAATTATTCTCATAATAAGTAGTGAGAGAGATACGTATAAAACACAAAAAAGTACAAACAGACAGACTTGTTAAAGTCAAAACAAAAGTAAGTAGATATTATTTAAATCAGTAAGTACCTACTCAATAATCAAAAATAATAATCACTATCCTACTTACATCGATAGATAGGTATTTATAAAAACAATATAAAGTAATTCAATCAAGTTATTTCCTGAGGATAGCTAAAGAAAGATAAAATCTTTGTAGATATTTTAGTAAAGTTGAAAACCCGGTTTTGGTATATCTAGAGAGGTATATGGTTTTTTTTTACTTTATCTACCTACCAAAGAATATCTTGAAATTGATAATCTCATCTTTCCATATAATACTAACATCTTCATTCTATTCGAAACATTGACAGGCAGACGCTTATCGGCTTACAAGTTTCCTTATGACCTCTTGGGATCTCGGGTTGCGTAGCGACGTAGCAGCTTGCTACGTCAAAACTTGGAGCGACCGTAGTGATTGACTACAACTACGCCAAATATGAAACTGATATTTTGGTGGGTTTTTACTAAGACATAACATAATATAATGGATTCTTTTTTAAAATTAGCTGTCAAATTTACACATGCCGCAAAGCAATGATAAAAGTCCAATTACTGTATGTAGAAACATAATGGCCGCACCGCAGCATCATTCAGTTTCTTAGAGGCTCAGATTTAATATTTGGTCGTATACGTTCTGTTACGGCCCAAGTTGCTGTTGCTAGCGTATTCCCGGTTGTTAGGCTTCCGATTTCGGAGGTTTCAAGAAACATAATACGTGTCTTTACCTAATAGGAGATTGTCACACATACCGCCTGTTTTTCTGGTTCCGGTTGTAAGACGAAAGAAAATTAACGAAATCGCATACAAAGAAATCCGGATACTACGGCACATGCCGTCACATTGAAGCAGTGGCTGTCACAGATTGTCATTTGTACAGTGGCTGTCACGAACCGCAATATAGTGCGGTGCGTGTAGGGTTCGCCACGTTTTTTCGAAGCGAGTCTAATCTTATTTGGCCTTGAACACAGATGTGCCATCGAGACAGTATTCGAGCATATTCGGCAGATATTCACGAAAGTATGTTTTTCGACGAATCCTAGTAAATGGGAAATATTAAACTTCACTTTCTATCATTATCATCTGTTTTCCCTTATTCCAAACCAGTTGGGGTCAGCGCAACATCTTTCGTTAGAGCACAAAATCATGTAGCAAACGGATTTAGCAATGTTTTTTAGCCACCTGCTTGACGTCAACCCTCTTTGCGAATGCTATTTGGAGGTGGTGCAACCATGCGATTTACCATAGTCGACAGATATATTCAGCCGAGGTCAAAAACTCTACGTCGCCTTTTACGAAATGCACTATCGACTAGGTGTGGCAGTATTCTCAGCCGCTACCACACAGCTAAGCCGATAAACTTTACTTTCTATATTTTAAAAACTAAAGAATAAGCTGGCTTAGAAGAATCTAGGTTTCGGCCCTTGTGATACACAAATCCTGCTTACATTTGTAAATGTAGATTTTAACAAAATATGTTGCGACAACTCCAACCGATTTGGGATAAGGGCAGGCAGCTGATGATGATGATGATATAGTATTGTGTTCTTAATTTATTATTTAGATATGATTTATGATCTATTTTCTTTTTTGGAAATCCTACGAGGTGCTCAACTGATGGGTTCACAGAAACGGGTTGAAAAGGTAACAAACTTCCTCGCACAAACTCTCGGATTTATATGAAATACAAGCAAAATTAGATTTCTCCTTTTCCAAATCAAGTTATTTATAATTTTACCGATCTCATAATATTGTTTTAAGGCGTATATGTAATCGCTAGCAAATCCACCTACCCATTAAGGCACTAACGAATTCATACTGGTTTTTATACAAATACTAAGAACAACCAGTATTAGTGGAACCCTTAAATGGTAAATGATAATGATAAATGATAAATGATAATTTATTTCATAACATTCGTTACATGTCAGTTTGTTACATTATTTTGATATATCAATAATATAGGTACATTTTAAGTATTGTACAATTCATAATTATAATTAAAAACATTATATAATAATTAAAAACATTATCAATAATACAGGCAGGTACATTAAGTACCTATTGTACAATTCAGATTTCTAAATTATAATTAAAAACATTATATAATAATAGTATAAAATTTTATGTTGTAACAGGTAGGTCCATAACTTCACTTAAGGTATAAAAGTTATTTGCCAGTAGCCATGATTGTGTTTTAGCTTTAAAACATTGCAAGGACTTCGCGACACGTATGGACTCTGGAAGGCGGTTGTATATAGCGGGACCCAAGACATATACCGACTGCTCAGACCTGGCAAGTTTGTGAGCTGGAGGAATTACGCGGTTCTTGTGAGCATTACTCCGTAGGTTGTGGGTGGGTATGCTTCCCTTCCTTGAGAAGGAGTCAATGTTATGGAACATAAATATGGCCATCTGCTGTACATGAATGCTCGGCAGGGTCATTATGCGAAGATCCCTGAAATGTTCACGGACCGACTCATCACTTGCTATGCCAACAATACTCCGCACTGCTCGCTTTTGCATTCTAAATACTCGCTCCCAGTCTGCACACTGTGCCCACAGCTCAGACCCATACGAGAGTACCGAGTGAACCGTGGCAAAGTAGCACGTTCTTACGACTTCCCTGGAGGCGATATATGCTAGGCGTCGCAGTGCGTAGCAAGCCTGAGCTAGGCGCGAGCATAGAGAATTAATGTGCTCCTGCCATGTGAGCGAGCTGTCAATGTCAAAGCCCAAGAGTTTTGCTGACGCTACTTGTTGTAGGATTGATCCTCCGACATTGACACTCAGTATGTTAGGCGAATGTCCATTCAAGCTAAACCGCATAAAGCTGGTTTTTTCTTTATTCAATGACAGGCCATTAATCGTGAACCACACACGGAGCTTATTTACGGTCTCGTTTAGGGCGCATTCGAGTAGGTGTTCGTTTCGCGCTGTAATTACTGCGGTCACATTGTCTGCATACATAAATACCTGCCTGCATATAATGGGTGGGTACACTTTCAACAGTTGTTTTCTTTGGAGAATTCACCAATGTTTTTCCTTATGACCAACGCAGAAATAACATCAGTGAAGATGTCTTTATGCATAAAATATGAACGTGGATCTCGGAACTTATGAATTACTTTGCTTTTTTATTTTCTTAGTATAAGAATTTTTGTTGTTGGGTTGATTGTGTTTGAGATAAGTTCGTCAAAATAAAATAATGTTATTCTATCTTTTTCTCTGAAAAACAACATCAGTTACATCACATCAGCTTAAAGCAATCAACCAGTTTCGCCATCCAGTAACATCCGCTTTTTATAGTTATCGGTCCAAATTGGCCATATGGCGTCCGAAGTTAGACTTGCCGAGGCGTGGCCTCCACCCAACAACCCGGCTACTCAACCTTCCATCGTTTTAACGGCAGATGTAACACATCAATTTGCTACATATACTTCCAAGCTATATCCTGATATCATCTTCAGCTTCATGCTCTTACCTATTTGAATTAGTTGGGGTCAGCGCAATAAGTTTTATTAGAACACAAAATCATGTCGCAAAAGGATTTGGCAATGTTTTATGAACGGCCGCCTGCCTGACGTCAACCTTCTTTAGGAATACTATTGAATGAGGTATCACGGCCACCATCTGACATATTTTCTTCTTAATAGCTCCCATTTGGTGAAACGTAAATGCTATACAGTGCTACAGAAAATGAGCCAGTTCAAATTATGGCAACAATCCTGCTTCTCATAATTCTCTTTTCCAGACCTCACAATATACAATTCTCTGTATGCCAGCAGTAATTATGACGCCGTTCACTGCTACCCCATGCCCTTTCACGGCTCTGATTCCCTTGACAAATGAACTTTGCCTTTTGTTACTTGTTTTATGTTGTTCACGGATACCTTCATTAGAGTTTCGACAATACGCGGCGGAGAGTAGAAGGTTTACTCGGGCGGAGATGGTATCACCGGGTATGAATAATTTGTATTTGTGTGGGAGTAGGTTTATGTTGTCATGCATAATAGTTTACGGTACTTCAAACTGGTAAGCGGTGACACGCAACAAATTCACAAGCGTGTCATTTACCAAAAGGGTATCCCGTCCCATGCATGCTTCTCATAACAAAGGGATACTTACATGAACACAATTTAGGTGTACCTATCCGTCAAATGGTCTACACAACCTCCTTGTTTTTGAAAATTGGATATCTAGTTCAATTGTTATTCTCAACCATTCTCGATTTATTTTTTCATTCACGTAACAAATGCGTCAATGCGGGTTAAAAATAAAATTGGGTAAAGTTAACATTCATTCTGTAACGAAAAATTTCACAGGTAGGTATAATTAAGCTTGATCTTAAAACTTTTTCGATATGATATAAAACTAAAACGTATCTGAAATAAGATTCAAACGGAAACACTGAATCCCGAAGCTTATCTGCTTGTCAAAGCCTGTCACGGCCGCAGTCAGCCGCAGACTTTTGTTCCACTGCCTGCAAAACGCAAAACTTTACAATCTATCGCGTTGTTGTGAGCTATTTGTAAAAACATTTCTCTTTTTCACTGTTGTTTAAAGCAAATAAATACTGCGAAAATCCGAAAATGATTTGACATAACTAAATACCTGGCTTATCCGTCTACGACAAAAAATATGACAGAATTATTACAGATTCGATGTTTTTGGCTTTAAAACGTGAATTTTACGTGTTGTTGAAGCCTGTAGACAGTGATCTTTGAGTTGTCAAATTCAGGAGCAATTTTGATGACAACAAGGCCGTGATGAAATTGCTGTACCTACCGTACAGAAGCAATCTGAAAAATACAAAGAGTAGGGAAATAATTTTCTTTCAAAGGAAGTTGTTGACTTTCTGTCTTTTGGTACAAAAATCTTTGATATCGGCCACTATAAGAATGAATGTAAAGTTATGTAAAAGAGACGAATACAATGTCTTTGACATCTATAAACTTACATCAAAGTAAGGGTAGTCTAATACTTTTCGGTGTAAGTACAAAAATAACAGTATAAACACGTAAAAGTGAAGTTGTATTTATTTAACTGAGTACTTAAACATTTGTAATCTTACGTATTTTTAATTATTTTATTAAGTAGGTACTATCCATAATATTGCTACTCAACGGGAACACAAAAAATGGTCTGTTCTAAATGTCATAAATTGTACATATGTGGCATTATTATAAAGTATTATTTTTTTAAAGCCAAAATACAGTTTTCAGATTCACTGTGCGCCACATCACCCTACGTAAATAAAATGCACCGAAGTATAGCAGAATGTGTCGAACAACTGTAAATATATCTAGTGCCCTAGCTATCGATGACAAGATATGCGCAACACACGCTCGAGTGGATTCTGCATCTGTTCGCCGTCTATTCAATTCAGTTCGACCAATTGAACCAGTAATATTCTTTTGAACCTCGTCTCTATTGTTCCAAACAATCAGCTGATTGTGCAGAAGCATGGAACACTTGCATTGCTGCCGTCCTTTTGTAGTAAACATACAGAATGTACTGATAATACTGTTGGTTACTTCCAACACAATATAACCTTTTAGGTTTAGATCTTTTTTAGTTTCTAAGTTTTGTCTATACTTGGCGTGTAGCCATATTGCTCTTGAATTCTGTATTGACCTAGGACGTGTTACATAGCAGAAATATATCAGTTTTTATCCTCATAAATAGTTCCAGTTTCATTTACGTAGCTAGGCAAGAACCAGCCCCACAAATAATTAATATTAACTGCAGAGCATCGAAGCTATCTACAGTTTGGTCCGTTACGAGCAACAGGCAAAAGTTGCTTAGCTACGCGTCTTCATGTGCTGCAAGAATTACAACGAGGCCCCAGGTTTTTATGCTATAATAGACCTGCAACGACTGTAAGTCAGCTGATATTTTTTTACTGTAACGAGTAACATGTCTCAAGAGTGATCTTCGTCTTCATACCTACTGCGATACAACGGCGATCGATGCAACAAATTTTTCGCTAATTTTCTCGAAAAATTCGTCTTTCCTCTGTGTGGGTGGAGCGCTTCGTGGGATCGACTCAGAATTATTAATCAGCGAGCGGCGCAATCAATTTTTCGCTACATACTTACGAAGAATTCGTCGCATTCACAATAGGTTTTCATCAGCCTAATTTAGACATTTTCGTCTCTTCTGCCATCTTGTTTCGCTTCAAATTTCCCGGGACGAGCAAGTAGAGCGAGACGCAAGATTTTGTCTCTTTCGCACAAGCACATTATGAATGGGCTACTACTATGACAGGCAATCACTTTTTGGACGAGTCCATATTTTGGACCAATCACCAGTCACGACGTAGGCGGCTGTCATTACGTCACCAAGAGAGGTTCTACGCAATTGGCCGACAGGTCACGTGTGCTTCTAGAGGACGAATCGGCAGCAAGACGTCAGCGCAAGTGACGTGAAGCAGCGTTGAGTGGTCGAAACCGACGCGCATGCGTAGCGTAATGTCATTTTAGTAGAATTTGTATTTTGTTTGTAGTGTGTTTTGTTATTCTATTCCATTTTGGTGTTTTGATAAATATTTACAAAAGATTTTTATAATTTAGGTACATTTAGTCCTAAGTAAAGATAGGCGCGTTATTAGTTCGATACTTTATAATGGCCGAGGACGAAGCCGCCGCTAAGGCGCGGCAGGCTAGGCTTCAAGAGCTCCGTGCCTCTAGAAGATACTTGAAATGTTCTATTACGAGGCTCAACACTTTCGCCGAGAATAAAGCCGATGTTGACGAGTCCTCGCTGCTCACGCTAAGGTCAAAAAAGAGAGCGGCTCACCGAACTATTTAAAAAAATATGAGGACTGCCAGATGCAGGTTCTTGGACTTGATGAAAGTGACAATGACGACGTGTCCGAGGTAGAAGGTAAATACTTTTCAGTATTAACAGTCCTGAATGAGGCTATTCAATTAAAATCTTCACCTCAAACTGCTGAGAACAGTACCTATAGAACTAAGTTGCCGACTATTCAGATAAAAAACTTCTCAGGCAAATATAGCGAGTACACGCCATTCATGAATTTGTTCGATGCAATTATTCATAAGGATAGGTCTATAGATAACGTGCAAAAGCTGTATTATCTGCGTTCCTTCTTGGAAAAGGAGCCTTTTGAGTTGATTAAAAATCTCACTTTGAGCTCAGAAAACTATGATGAGGCGCGCAGACTATTGAATGATAGGTATAATCACAAGTTTAAAATTGTCAATGAACACATTAACTCATTGCTTGATATGAATGCTCTGGTCAGGTCTACTCCTAGTAATATACGGGACTTTGTTAGCCATGTTAAGCAATGTATGGCCGCTTTAAAGAACTTAGATGTTAATACTGACAATTGGGATCCTATCATCTTATCAATTTTGTATCGTAAACTAGATACCTACACATCACGGGCCTATCAGTTGGAGCGGAGTGATGAGTCTGACCCGACGGTGGTGGACTTTCTTCAATATCTTGAGAAGAGAGCGTTGGCCCTGGAGAACGCTGAGCCGGTTTCTTCGAACAAGAGTCAGAAAACCTCAGTGGTGAACGTCGCGGTTACTCCACCTGCTTCAGGAGCTAAACCATGTGAGTATTGTTCTTCAAAGGAACACAAATTATTTGCTTGTAAAAGTTTCAAGTGCCTACCATTCACGGGGCGGATTAAGTTGGTTGATGAAAAGGGCATATGTCACACATGTCTGATGAAGCATAAAGGAAAATGCCGCTTCCATTTCCGTTGTAGCATTTGTAAACTGGCACATAATACATTATTACATAATGATCTAGCAGCAGAAAAGGAGAACATCACTTTGATTTCACATGATACAGCTCAAAGAAAATTGTTGCCTACGGTGAAAGTTAAGTTGTACTCACAGGATGGTCGGGAGGTACATATCAAGGCAGCATTGGACTGTTGCTCAGAGGCACATATAGTCACAAAAAAGGTAATTGATGCTTTAGGTATAACGCCTAAGCTGGATAGCACTACAATAGTAGGGGTCAATAACAGAAGAGTCTCAAGTAGTTATTCTGTACCTCTAGAGGTGTTCTCAGAGGTTACACCTTTTAAAGTCACACTGAATTGCAATGTAATGGAGAGCATCACACTAGCTAGACCTCGGTTAGATATTGATAGGGCTGCACTTAGGATTCCTGAAGGAGTCAAGTTGGCTGATGATGATTTTGATAAGCCATCAGAAATCAATATGTTGATCGGATCTGATGTGTTTTTCCAGGTGCTGTTTCCGGAGCAGCAGGGTGTTCTTCTGCAGGCGGCTCCGACACCGAATGAGCAGGAGGCCCAGGGGCAGTTCCAGGGTCTGCGCATATTTAATACAAGTTTCGGCCACATAGTTGGTGGCTCTTTACCTATCATCAACAAAAAGGACACTTCAAGTAAGGTCTCATTACTGTGTATCAATTGTGACAACGACGTCAATGAAACAATAAAAAAGTTTTGGAAGGCGGAAAGCATTCCTGAAAAATTCATAGAAAATAAGTCAGAGCAAGATTTATGCGAAGAGATTTTCCGCACCACTACCACTTTGGAAAATAACAAATTTCAGGTGGATTTGCCTCTTAAATTGCCTCTAGAAGAGATTAACGATGCACTCAGGAATTCTTTTGATTTTGCTTTATACAGGTTCCTAAACCTTGAGAAAAATTGCACAAAATGTAAACTTGCTTTCGGCATATGAAAAGTTCATTGACGAGTATGTACAGTTGGGACATGGTCATTTCATTGATTTTAGCTCTTTTAATTTTGAGAATGAGTACCGGCATTTTTCCCCTCACCATGCTGTCTTCAATGAAAATAGCAAAAGCACAAAAACGCGTGTGGTTTTCGATTTTTCTATGCAAACTGACAAAAAGGTTTCGCTTAATGATATTTTGCTAAATGGCGCTTCTGTTCAGCAAGAGCTCTTTGACATTATGCTTCAGTTCCGTTTGGGCGAATATACTTTCTCCACTGATATACAAAAAATGTTTCGTTGCGTTAATGTGAATCCAAAGCATGCTATTTTGCAAAATATTTTGTGGAGGAGTAGTCCCAACGAGCCTATAAAGTGTATTCAATTAGATACGGTCACCTACGGGCAAAAGAGTTCAAGTTTTCTGGCGACGCGTTGTTTGCTGGAGCTTGCAAATAGATACGGAGATGAATATCCACTCGCGGCTTACATTTTGAAGTATTGTACATATGTTGATGACGCATGCTATTCACATTCGGATATCAATGTGGTTATTGAGGCGAAAAGGCAGCTTCGTGACCTTCTAAGTAAAGGTAGCTTTTATACACATAAATGGGCATCAAACTCCAAAGAAGTCTTGAGTGATGTTCCATTGGATAAACAGCATTTTGATGAGTTAGATTTTCAAAAGAATAACTTTTATATGAAGACTTTAGGTATCACACTCAATGTGGATAAGGATTGTTTTGTGTTTTCATGCCCAGAGTCTTTTGATATTGAAAATCCTAACAAGAGACAGGTTTTGAGTTACGTATCCAAATTATATGACCCCTTAGGTTTTGTATCGCCTGTTATTGTTAAGGCTAAGGCTTTCATGCAGAAGTTATGGGCTGCGAATATAGGTTGGAATGATGCCCTTCCTCAGTCCCTTAATTCAGAGTGGCAGCTATTTGCTAAAAGGTTGTCAAGCATGCGACCCTTACACATAAATAGAAACATTAGGGTTCCAGTGAGCGCAAAAGTGGTTCAGCTAATCGGCTACGCTGATGCATCGAGTGAGACTGCTTATGGATGCTGTGTTTATCTCAGGGTGGTGGACGAGTCAGGTAAGACATCTATCTCTTTACTCTGCTCTAAATCTCGGATCAACCCCCGCAATAAGAATGCACTCAGCGTACCGCGTTTGGAGCTCAATGCGATGCTTTTACTAACAAGACTGGTCAACCGGGTCCATGATACGCTTTCTTTGAAAATAAACATACAGGATGTTTATTTATTTTCTGATTCACAAATCTCACTAGGTTGGCTTGCTACTGAGCCAATGAAGCTCAGCGCTTATGTTGCAAATAGAGTGAGGTTGATTCGGGAGGAGACCGATAGGTGGCGCTGGTTGTATGTATCAAGCGAGCAGAACCCAGCTGACATTGTTAGCAGAGGACGGATCCAGATGAGTTGATAGATTGCTCCTTGTGGTGGCAAGGTCCAGAATGCCTACGGGACAGTGAGTACAATTTTGAGCAGAAATTTGCCCTGCCGCCAGTGGGTGATTTGCCTGAGGTGAAAAAGGAGCAAGCACTTGCTGGCGCCAAGGTTTCGCTTGTGACACAAAAGGAGGATGGTTTGTATTCATTTCTTGATAGATTTTCGGATCTCAACAAAATGACACGGGTTATGGCCTATATTCTCAGGTTTTGCCATAATCTTAAGAATAAGAACTCGCGGAAATCAAGTGCATCGTTGTCGTCCCTTGAATTGAATGATGCCTTACATACTATAATTCGACATGAGCAGAGCATTTATTTCAAGGAAGAGATTAAGGTTTTGAGTTCTAATAATGAAAATGTCAAGGGTCCCTTACGCCCCTTACATCCGTTTCTTGACGGTGAGAAATCGTTACTGAGAGTATCAGGTAGACTTGCAAATAGTAATATTCCTTACTCGCAGAAACATCCTATAATTTTGCCAAAAGAGTCTAGGATTACTGACTTGATTATTCATCATGAGCATTTACGGCTTTTGCACGCTGCGCCCAAGTTGTTATTGTCTAGTCTAAATCAGCGTTACTGGATTGTTAATGGCTATAGGCATATAAAGCTTGTCCACAAGTGTTTAATATGTTTTAGGATGAAAGCACAATGTGCAAAGCAGTTAATGTCTTCACTTCCGGCAGAAAGAGTCACGTCATGTAGACCTTTTGAGCGTGTAGGAATTGACCATGCCGGCCCCTTTATGCTTAAAAACTCTAGGGTAAGACGTGCGATACAGACTAAGAGTTATGTATGTATATTTGTCTGTTTTGTAACTAAGGCTATACATCTTGAGTTAGCGTCAGATTTAACTACTGATTGTTTTCTTGCTTGTTTAAAAAGGTTCGCCTGTCGACGTGGCTTGCCTTCAGATGTATATTGTGATAACGGCAGTGCTTTTAAAGGAGCAAAAAATGATTTAGAACGTTTGTATAAATTACAGGTTTCTCAAGATCACCAAACACGAGTTTTGAATTATGCTGCTCAGTGCCATATTAATTTTCATTTTACTCCTAGTTACTCGCCAGTGTTTGCTGGTCTTGCGGAAGCTGCAGTGAAAAGCATGAAATTCCACCTTAAACGTGTCATGCAGAATTATGTCCTTACTTATGAGCAGTTAGCTACGGTTTTATGTTCTATCGAGGCTGTACTAAATTCACGGCCCTTACTGCCTGTAACCGTGGATGATGTAAATGATTTTAGTTACATCACCCCCCGGACATTTTATGATTGGCACTGCGCTTACTGCGTATCCAGAAAAGGATGTAGAGGATATACCTGATAATAGGTTGAAGTACTGGCAATTGTGTAATAAAATTAAAAGTCGTTTTTGGCATGTATGGTACAGGTATTACCTCAATGTATTACAAGCTCGGCCTAAATGGCGGGATAGTATTCCTAATGTACAGGTTGGAGCATTGGTGATCCTTAGGGAGCCTAATTCTCCACCTCTCTCGTGGCCCATGGCCAGGATTATAAAGGTCCATCCTGGGAAGGATGGGAGGGTTCGAGTTATTGAAGTTGTAACGCCAAATAAAAAGGTGTATAAGCGTTCTCTAAGCGGAGTCGCTATTTTGCCTATAGATTAGGTTAAGTTTTGTTGTGTTTTGTTCACTGCCTTTAAGATAAGAGCATTTTTAATTTTGTTTTCTTGTTGCGCTGGGGAACATGTTGGTTACTTCCAACACAATATAACCTTTTAGGTTTAGATCTTTTTTAGTTTCTAAGTTTTGTCTATACTTGGCGTGTAGCCATATTGCTCTTGAATTCTGTATTGACCTAGGACGTGTTACATAGCAGAAATATATCAGTTTTTATCCTCATAAATAGTTCCAGTTTCATTTACGTAGCTAGGCAAGAACCAGCCCCACAAATAATTAATATTAACTGCAGAGCATCGAAGCTATCTACAAATACTCCTGAAAGCTATTTAGTTTTCCATTGTACAGTGTATTCAGCAGTTGTAAATGCAAGCAATATTGGGAAAGCGTCAAACACAACCTCGAAATTTCGGACAATCAAGTCGAATGGACGTGCGTTGATTTCATAACACGAACCGTAAAGAAATCAAAGTTAATGTGAAGACTGAAATACAGATTGCTTTATTTGGAGTAAAATGTTTTTGTTGCCAACGAAATAAGCCGCAAGCTAGATAAAAAGCTAAAGACTCCCGAGAACACATGTTAAAAAAGGCATGTTGTTACAACGCAAAGGTCGTACAAAAGAATTTAAACGGGAAAGGTGGAGGAAGAGATTTACCGTCGGAAGTGTGCGGATGACAGCACCCGCGGGTACGGGGCGGGGGCGGGGGCGGAGGGACGCGGGGCGGGCGGGGGTCGCCCTCCGGAGACGGGGACAAAAGACCAAATGCGAATTGTTAAAAGTGCTTTCAGGCGTTTCAAAAGACTTCTGTAATATTTGACTGGTTTTGTCATACGTATCTCATGCCTTGTAATTAAATTACCTACTCTTATATAAAGGGTATTCCAAACAAATCGAAAAAGCCCGAAAATAATTTTGTTTCAACTAAGATGATTTTGCTGGAGTAGGTACCTACCGTTGCCAAGCTTAATCTGTGTCTGTGCATAAATACCTACACCTTAAAGTAAATATTAAAAGTACCTCTGTCGACTACAATAAAGAGTGCATGCATACCTTATAACGTAAGTACCTTCAGTTGGATCGCATCTACTTACCTAAAAGCTTTGCCTGTACAAAGACAAAGTTACCTTGTTCGCAAAATACTTTGAACCAACTTGAAATACATAACAAGATTAAACGGTCACTCGCCTCCTTGTGGCATATACGAGGAAAACCGCATTAACAAAATGAAACTTTCCCAGTCCCGTGGTAAGTGTTGTTGAATGTTTAACTTGCAGTTGCCGGATATCCGGCTGGTTTAATTGTTTGCAACCGATGCAAAGTTGCGCAGTGGCAAATTGTTGTAACGGTGCTGTAATCTCATCTAATTGAGCTTATTACTTAACCTCATCTAGTTGGGCTTATTGCCACCGCTTACGTTTTTGGTTAGTTTATAAACTTCGAAAATGCTATACCTAGTACGTGAAATCGCAGTGGACCTCAATAGGCTGGTTAGAATATATTTGGGAAAAAACTTCAATGATGAATTTCAATTTAAAAAATGTGTTTGATAGGTAGCAAGCAATTGGAAAGCCTGTGTTGTGTGTGTGCTTTTTACATACTACAACTAAAACTCCTCTCGTCAATAAGAGCAAAAAATTTGAAATTCAGACAAAATTTCCACAAGAGTTCGCTCGTGCCCTATCGCAATACCATGCTGGGCAGGAGGATTGGCGAGCGCTATGCAAGATGTTGCATTCAACGTTGCTGCCCTTTCAATAAAAGATTTTTAACTGTTTTTACAACACCGGGTAGAAATTGGGTGATTATATTAAAAACGCGCCCGAACACTTAGTAACTAACTTAACTAGCTAAAACCACTTCAACTATCTGCTTAAGTATAGATAGAGTATCAAGTGTGTTCTCGACAGGCTCGCCCACTCGGCCTGCATTAAACGACCCTTTGCAAAATTCAAGCCGTGCCAGATCCCGGATAGTATGTAAGGGAAAGGTGCACTGAAGTTTCACTAAAGAGCTAAGTTTCGCTCAAAGTTGAATGGCTTGCCCCTGGCTAGGGAAAATATGTACCTATTGGCAAATGTTCTGTTTACATGAAAAGTTTACATAAGTAAATACATTTATCACGCCCATATCGTAGGCAGAGCGTAAATGGCTGTAAATTACGACCATTTACACCACGTCTGACAAAAATTTTAGAGTCTTTCAGAAGACTGTGTATCACCATAGAGACAAATTGCCAGCCTGTCGCCTAAAATTTCAATACACATCGACTTTCAATTCCCTTAGTCGCTTTTTATGACACCCATGAGAAAGATATGGGGTGATGCTATTCTAAGCCCAAAGTTTGGCACCACACAGCTCATGCATGTCTGCCTACACGAAAAATTTTAATGTTGCATTTCTGAGACCGATCTATCAATATGCTTGTGTGTTCTGGTGCTAAGTCTTCAAACCTAAACCACGCAGAATTTCTTTTTGTTGTCACTATAATGGAAACTTTGTTCTTATGTTCACAGGATCCAAGTATCAAAATTAGATTAATTTCGTGTTAAATGTGTTCAAGAAGAAAATTAAGTAAAGTACATAATATGTTTGTAGTTACAAGCGGGATATATTTTATGCATAGTGTAACTATAGCCAAGTGAGGAAGGTTTAGGTATATCTTATTTATGCCAAAAGAAAACTACTTGTTACGACATTTTTATGACAGTGATAGATAAAAATGGGGTGATGCTATTCTAAACCAGCCTCACATGAATCAGCCAGCTTTTAATTTTATTTTACTCTTTTGTATCGGAGAGATTCGATTGTTTTTATTGGGGCAGAGTGATGCCCGAGGGATGGGTTAATTGCCAGCTCGTCATTTGATTATATTGTCCCTTAGGGCTGTGACCTGGCCGTATAAACTGGTACCGATAACAATTTGATAGCATCCAATACCGTAATAATTTATTGTTTTATAGAGCTGACTGGAAAATGAGATATTTGATATTGATTCAACTGATATACGCTTCGTGAATACAAGATCTCACTGCTAACGATTTATGAACTCGGTTTGTTTTAAATTAATGATTTTAATTCTGAATAGTGAAATTAAAGGAATATTGCAAAGTGACAAGTGGCGAAAAAGTGAGCGAATACTTGACCATTCATCATCATCTTTATCAGTTCACGTCTACCCTCTGCCTGCTGGGTGATGTTAATGACACTCAACTGACATTCCATTGCCACTTTGATTTTCTATGCTAAAAACTGTATGCTAAATACTAAAATGAAAAAAACAATCCAACTGACATGCCATCTACACTCAACTGAAACGATTTTTATTTAGCACACTACTGCCTAAATTCGGTAGCAGATTCAGAAAAGGAGTGAAATATTTCGAGATCGTTCTAGTCAAATACTTTGAAGGCTTTCGTTTATCGGTAAAGTATCAACTACTTTTGGATCCGATTTCAAACCCTAGTCAAAACTCCCGACCCTTACCGAGTTTCCGACGAAGCCTGAAGTTATTTAGGTCGGAAGGGTTACGTTTGGTACTGTGAAATCTAAATCAAGGGATCAAACAAGGTAGAAAATGTAACAGTTTTACGGATCATCAACCGCTTTTATGAGTAATTATTTAGCGAGGTGTGCTTTTCTCGCTGTAACTTTTCCAACCATGATGGACATCAAACATTGATTTTAGGCATGCAACGTCGACAACACTGCGCTTGCATAACGTTTGCATCTCTCATATGTACGGTATACGTGAATTTGAAATCCCAATACTGAACCGACGTTAAAATTACGCAACGCAAGTCTCTGCGCTAAATATGCATTTGACAGACGCAAGTACGTTGAGCCCCTGCCTTAAATATAACTCGATTTTCAAAACTATGCATGTGGAGCTGTCAAAATTACTGAGTAGAACTGTCAAAACTCTTATTTTGACAGCTTAATACGCACAGTTGTAAAAATCGAGTTATACTATGTTGAGGACCACAAAATTCCAATACCGGACATCATTCCTCTACATCAGGGTTTTGCCATAGTTACTTGCTACGCTTTGGCAGGCACATTTTCGAGTGTAGCTGTAGCATGTGTCACATAAATGAAAATAAAAATTTGAAAAAAAACTCATCGCCCCATCTTTCAGGGGCTGAGCTATGGATGCAGCGATCGATGCCTGCCAAATTTTCACTCGCTTGATGCTCGTCTTCAAGCATCGATCTTATTTTTATTTATGTGAATAATTATAGAACTGTGATTTTATTAAAATCCTAATAGAAGCATATAAAACAGTTTGGATTGGTTACCTCTGCTTTCATGGATATTGTAACACCAATGCTTGTAGTTATATCGAAGACAAAGGAAGCTTTGAATTTATTTGTTTCTTTATTTTCTTGTCTAAGATACAATATTCTTTACAAGTCCCTTTTAATCCACTTGTCTTCATTCAATTTACTTAATTCATCTTGTTAGCTTTATTAGATTTAGTGCCAGCCGAGTTAAATAACAATAAATGTTGTCAAAATAACAGACCAAGCTCGCTTACTTGAATGAATAATTCGCCTAGATCACTCCAGTTGATTACATCTTATTAATTTTGATTGAAGGGCCAAACAAACTGGAATTTAAGGATAATCCGATCATGTCATTAGTCGAGTTCTGTCTCAAGAGCGCTTATTGATTGAGAACCACTGACTACGGGTTTATCGTGTCAATTAATCTGTGATTGTAAAGGTCAGGTGTTTAGGTCAAACGTCTGGTGTTTGTAGGACAAAATAATTTATTCATAATTTATTTATATGGACTTCTACCCATCTAGAATAATTCCGCCATAATAAGATTCCAGCGCTGCTGCGTCGGACGGTTGGTGGCTCCAGCAGAATGATGATAGTGTCTTTTACAGCTAGTTCCGACGGGCTCTTGACACCATCCGGAAATGTAGACTAGGCTCTTTAACACCAATTCTCCATTCTATGTTCACATTTGGGCACTTCACTGACTAAATTACTACCCAAAATAATCAGTAAAAATACAAATAAACTTAAAAAAAAAATTTTTATTGATAATGCGTCTGCCATTGACGGGTGGAACAAAAGAAGTCAAAATATCAAACAACATTTGTTCATAGACTAGGTAGATGGAGAGAGTAGCAGTAGGATGACATGGATAAGACTAGAATGATGGTCAAGGAAAGCTTCTGGGCAATTGAACTAATTTCGTGAAGTGTCAAGTCTAATGCATGATGTGAGCCTTCGTGCATTCCAGAAACTATCTACGTAGTGCATTTAGATTATTCTTATTTTTCTAACTTAGGAATACAAGCTTTTATTGCTGTTTTCAAGATTCAGTGATTGGTCAGTTTAGTTTGAATTTCTTTGGGGATTCAAACATAAGGACTCAAAAATTGTAATGAGTATGATTGTTGTATAAATGTTTACCTATACTAATTGGCTGTCTGTTGCACAATTTGTGATAGTTTCAATATTATATTTCTGAGCATGCTTTGCTTTTTTTGGCCTTAGATCATACGTATACTAATTCTCAGCTATTTCTTAATATGTGTTAGATGGTGTCCGCTTACCTCGATCCAGGATCGATAGTGATTGAGTTACAACACGCTCCGGCCTCGAGCAGACGCGGGGTGAAGCTATTAGCTGCCAGTTTGCCCTTTGTAATCACATCATGGCTGTTACTAGTAACAATATTGGCTGTCAGGACATTTCTTTTGTTCATTTTTATTAGTTCTAAAGATGATCAATACTATCACGGTTTTACGATTACCTTCATGTTCAAGAATTTCTCGAGACACAACCTGAAATACGAACTGACATGAACAAAATAATATAGACCATCATACAAATTCAGACAGTGCACAGTTGAATCCGATCCAACAAAATGAGTACGGTTTTTTACCCTAGGCGTTATATAAAAAAGTTGCCGCAAAAATTCAGTCCCCCGAGTCAATTTGTGGCAGGTCCATTTCTTTTTATATGTGGATAGAAATCTGTTCCTTGAGAAAATAGTTCAGTTTCAATGAGTAACTTACCCTATAAACATTTCCAGCTACGTGACATTACTGTGCAAAAGAGATAAATATTGCATCTTCCTTAAAAAGTGTAGTGTAACATAGACGACGCCAACGCAAACATAAACGATTGCGCTACGGATTCGCTAATATAAGCAGTTACGAATGTCAAGTGTAGAAATCGTCTTATAGGCTGCTCAATTCAGCTGAACATACGCCCACACATGTCGTGAACAGTGTGTACAGACGGCTATATGAGTTATCTGACCCCCCTTACAAAATTGGTAGGTTCGTAGGTAATTTCATTCTTACTGCTATTGTAACAAAGAATATAATGAATTGCGTGTATAAGAGTGGTTTGAATTAAGAAATAAACAGAAGAGGGCGCCACTGAACCATGAGTAATGCTTGCTTATAGCATGGACGGATAATACATCTTATGTTGTGAATATACGGGTGATATTAACCTAGCATACCTACTTGTTTACAAATGGTAAGTCTATAAAGTATCCCTTAATTTCACAAGTTTTGAGCATGTTAATGTGGTGTAGTGGTCAGAGTAGTGGACTACTTGCGGAGAGTATAATAGTAAACTGACACCATGGTTCGATACTCACCACGATTGCTTAATTTTAGTTTTTTGTTTTTTATTATAATAAGTGTTTGTGGGATGTTGGTGGGATGATTAAGGTGATATGATACGATAAGTCTGTGCGGTTAAAGAATAGGCGTGGGAAAAAAGTGAACTATACATTTCATCATAGATTTTTGACAT
The DNA here is from genome assembly GCA_024500475.1 of Phthorimaea operculella. Taxonomy (NCBI): domain Eukaryota; kingdom Metazoa; phylum Arthropoda; class Insecta; order Lepidoptera; family Gelechiidae; genus Phthorimaea; species Phthorimaea operculella. Next base: position 28,280 of record JANFCV010000424.1, read on the forward strand.
CTTTTATTACCTACTGAGGACAGAAGTGCCTTACTTTGCCATAGCCATTCTTTTACCGCACATTTTGGGGGCAATAAAATAAGCAAAACAATCAAAAGATCTTGTAAAAACAGTTTATTACCAAAATAAACAGATACGTATAGTTAAAAGGTAAATACCTACTTACTTCATATGCCTAATAGAAATACTATGATTAACGTTATTTTATGGTTGCGTTATAAATAGTTGACCTTTTCTAACGATACTTGATAAAATGAATCTACCTCATTAAAACCTTGTTTACATCTAATAATATTATGCAGACTGCAGTGAATTAACATGTCATATGTCATAACATAACAATAACATCACTGCTAGCTAACATTACTTATGTTAAACAAGTTTAATTGATTTTGTGAGTAGGTATTTACATCAAACAATCAAAAACATAGAGGCTTGAGGGGAAATTCGGTAAAAGAAATATAAACCACTTTGATAAATCTAACGCCACCAGGGTGGGGTTAATATCGTAGTGATCCACCTGCTTTATCGACGATTTGCTCCAGACGACCAGGCATACCATTCACCATGTTCCAGCAGTGATCACGTCCTCTCATGAAATCCCAGGTCGATGTTACGACTGCAGCCAAATTTTCTTTATTTCTTACTTCAGTAGGGTCCCAATTAGGGTCATCAGACCCCATAAATTTTCTATGGGGTTGAGATCAGGACTTTTGGATGGCCAATCTATTACATGAATGCCTTCCTGCTCCTCTAACCATTGACGAACAATGTGTGCACGATGTATAGAGCAATTATCTTGGACAAAATAAATTTCTTGAGTTGGGTAGGCGATACGCACTGATGGCAACATAACATCCCTGAGTATTTCTATATATTCACGGCTATTAAAGTGAGCACCCACCTCTATCAGCTCACCAGGTCCCATGGACGACATCCAGCCCCAATAGCCTAAAGAAATTCTCCCGCTCGTTCTACAAGGTAACATGCAAGATTCTTCATATCGTTGACCTTTCTTTCGCCATAAGATTTGTTTTCCGTCTTTGTCTGATTTAAATACCTTCTCGTCTGTGAAAATCACGACGTTATTAATCCAATCAAAATTCTGATACGTTTGTGCAAATCTAACCCTTGCTTGGCGGTGTGCAGGTGATAACTTAATCTTCCGGGCTGGTTTATATGTTTTAAATCCAGCGGCATGCAAATGATGTCTAACTGTTTGCACAGAAACTCCATGGCTTACTGCAGTGGATCGTGTAGTTGCAAATGGGTGCTCCTGATGCTGTGCAACAATAGCCCGATGCCGCTCCGATTGATCAGTAAACATTATGGGTTTTGGACCAGTACGGTTTCGCTGCACACTCCTGTTTCACCGTAACGGCGTATCCAAAGCTTTACGGTATTTCTCTGTAAAAAAGGATGGACACATAAATAATGTAATCTATCACCTTACTTATAAACTTTCCCATTTTTAAATAAACGTATAAGGTAGATCACAATAGCAAACAAAGAATATGATAATGAATGATAAATAACGGTTTTCATAATTAGAAACTACTTACCGCTATATTGAGCTCACGAGCAATCTTTTTGATGGGAGTATTATCTTCATACAAAAATATAATCTTATATTTTTGATAATCGGTCAAACGCGACATGATTTAGAAGTTAAACCAATGAACAGTTAGAATAATTAGAATTTGAATAATAGGTAAGTAAATGAAAAATACAGCTCAAGTAGTCACTGTCGAAACGTAGACTGATCATTTTAGTTTATCGTTTTTAAAAGTAACTATTACACTATAGGTCCTGCATACATTGCTGGCTGGTTATCTTAACTATTCGTTTATCTGTGTCCGGAGTGAGTTTATTGTAAAGATAACCAGCAATGTATGCCGGACAGTGCACGGTATTCAGTCTGGTTTAATAGCTAAAGTAGTCTTAACGCATCAAAAACTCTGAATATACCCACATCATTGAAACATTACTTGAGACACAAAATAAGTCGGGGGAGAACGCTATGCAAAAATTCACGACCCCATTCGTCAGGTCAATTGGCCTAGCGGCCTGCTGAGCGCTCGTGACACCTAAGGACTCGAGTTCAAATCTCAGCGTAAATCAAAAAACAAGCTATTGCTTTTTTCTTTTTCATCAAGTCTGACTTGAGCATTTCTATGTCGGAACGGATCAACAGAATCTAACTGCCAATTGAACTACTGAGAAATAAAGGCCATATTCGAATGTTTGTTTTAAATCGTTGGGGGTCAGGTAACTGCTATAAGCGTCTGTACGTAGAATCTGTAATCGCGCATACAACGTGACCTTGTTACTGGAATTATATTGTAAATCCGTCTTCAGAAGTTTTTTTATACTTGCCAAAGCGTAAAAAACCTGAAAGCAGAGCATTCGAAGACCGGCAGAAGTTTACAGCGGCTGTAAAATTAGCCATTTAGATACACCACGTCTGACAAAAGTTTAAAAGTCATTCAAAAAACTGTGTATCACTACACTACCAAGAGTAACAGAAATTTAAAATTAAGCCGAAAGAAGGTCAAGGTACTCATGAAACTGAACAACTTTCCCCATGGAACATGGGTCGAAATATGAAAAAAAAATAGGACTTCCCATAGTAAATCAATCAGCTGATCGGAGATTTTGTATAATGGGGGTGGGGTCTTAATTTTTTTTCATATTTCGACCCATGTTCCATGGGGAAAGTTGTTTAGTTTGATGAGTACCTTGAGTCAAGACCTTGACCTTCTCCTGTCGCCTAAAATTAGTTTTCAATAAATACATATCACATCTCAAAACCCTAAGTCGCTTCTGACGACATCCATGAGAAAGATATGGGGTGAATGAGGTGATGTTATTATATGCCGGCACCATACCTACAGCAAAAGAAGGGATATCAGTCTATCGTGCACTTTCCTTTCACACTTATCACACGCAATACTTAAAAGATGCGTTCACACAGCGAATATTGAAAATTAGTGACGCTGTTGACCAACCAACAACGCGCTGTATGAACGAACCCTAACAACAAACAGACTGTCTAGAAGTACTTAGGTCTAGACAGAACAGAACAAACACTGCACATAGTGCCTGATAAATTATTCGGCGGTATCTCAGCTTGTCTCCCTAGGGAGGGTTGAGGGGGGATTTTAGTGAACTGGGGATGAATACTAAAACAAGGTTACGCTAGTAGCTGTTAATCCTGTCTACAAATAAAGGCGCTGATTATATTAGACAACAATATTATGTAAAATCTCGAAAATAAGAGTTTTGTTTTATACTATTATAGTATGCGATTCGCTGCAGTCAAATGGGTGTAATGAATATTGCCCTGGCCTTTATAACGAATTAATTATAAAACAAATCTAATCTGTTAGCTTTGTTGCTATGCTATTATTTATTAATTAATTATAAAGGCCAGGTGAGGCCTGGATTTATTACTCTACGTTTTATGACCCCGACTGCAGCGAGTCGCAGACTATATACCTATTGTATCACGAAAATATGCGATGTTGTAGTACCTAATTAAATTCGTAGCAAAGAGCTACGAGCTACGTCGTCGTAGAACCACAAATTAGGGAACTTTGCTACAAAACAACAACGAATCGTGAAAAACTTTGGCTTCTATTTAGCGAAAGTCAATCCTATATGTACGTATAGGATTTGGTAAAACATATTTTATGAAAACTAATGCGGAAACTTTTTGACGTCATTTAAAAGAACTTGAAATTCCGCTACTGAACTGTACAAGGGCACAAATTAGGGAATCGCGGGAAACGGTACCCGAACCTCATGTTTCTTGGATTATGGATCTGAATTATATGACGTTCTTGTGTCAGATTTTACTGTTTTGATATTTTTATAGGTAGGTACTTTGATATTTGACATAGGTAGTTAACCTGGCTATGTAACAAGTGACGATCGCAAAAGTCCTTAAAAGTGTCGAGTGAACCTTCTTTAAATACTCTATATTGTGACAAGGGTGTGTTTCAACACTCACTAGCTAAGCCAGATCTATATACGGAGCAGGCTGCCCTACCTACAAACTCAGTCGATCGTAGTCATCGTCTAGCTGTTACGGTCAATTTTTTATTTTTTTATGATTTGAGTTCTATTATGAGGCCAGTGTGAGAATGGTTAACTGCTGACCTCTCCCCTTTTCTAATTTTCCTTACTATTTTCACGAACATGCAAGCAATAACCAAGTTACTTTTTAATTGTTTTTACATCAAGTTGGCAAGTCACTTCTGATTAGTCTCAGGCAGAGATGTCCTATAATTATATTATTATTGTCACAAAATGTTATACTACCTACCTAGTCAATAAAGAATGGGATTCTGAATGTCAGCCTAACGTTATGCTATCTAAGCCCCAAGCTCCACAGAGAGGACATAGGACATGCCCTACGACGCTTGACGTTTGATATCGCGACGCTTTGGTGACGCTTTGGCGACGCTTGAAACGGTTTCCATATAAAATGTATGAAAATGTATTGACAAAGGCACACACAAGCGTCGCCAAAGCGTCGCATCTATGACAGCTAGCGTCAAAAATTAAGAAGAATGTTTGACGATTACTTGTCTGTCAACTGTCATTCTTACGTCCTATGCTCTTCGTCTCTTTGGTGGAGTTTGCGCCTTACTCGCATTAAGGCTTTTACATACACCACGCGTTCATGTTTTCTCTCCCCCCTGTTCATGAAACCGCCGCTGCTATTTATTCTTTATTGAACTACTTACAATAATCTATACATATAATAAAGTTGTAGAGGGTCGAAAGTCTGTACATAGAAGATTTTCCAAAAAAACCTGTTTAGTGATACTTAAAATTGATAACAGAACACGATTCAGCAATTTTTAGATTTTTTTTCTGTTTAGATGTTTATCTGTTTATCTGTTTGTCTGTTTATCTGTTTATCTGTTTTTTTTTTTTTTTTTTATTTATGATGGGCTTACTCTTGACCCCAATCTTACCCTAGAGCAGAGATGGGATCTACGGTGGAGCGAGCTTGCCCAGAAGATGCCTATTCACTCTAGACTTAAAGAGATTCAGGTTATATGCACTCGGAAATACAGACGCAGGCAGGGAATTCCATTCTTTAGCCGTGCGCATAATGAAAGATGATTTGAAGCGCTTAGTGCGTAATGTGGGTATATCAACTAAGAACGGATGGTAGCCGGCCGTGCGTCTGGATGTCCGATGGAAGAAAGGAGACGGTGGTATGAGCTCATGCAGCTCACGCGCACACTCTCTGAAGTACAATCTGTAGAAGACCGATAGGCAAGCTACCTTGCGGCGGTGAGCCAGGCTGTGAAGCTTGGTCGCCACCAGTTTTTTATCGCCTATTAATCTCTTGGCTCTGCGTTCCACCGAATCCAGTGCATCAAGTTGGTATTTAGCCGAGCCATCCCAAAGGTGACAGCAGTACTCCATGCAAGATCGGACTTGAGCTTTATATGTTTATCTGTTTATCTGTTTATCTGTTTATTTGTTTAGATGTTTGTATGTGAAAGCATCACGCACAAACGACTGAACCGATTTTGATGCAAAGTATACCAAAATGTCGGGAAAATTACCGACCAGGCTAAAAAAAAACAACCCCTAAAAGGGGGGGATGCCACTTTTCTTGAAATAAGTCTGCACGGAAATCGATATTGCATAGCGCTAGAGGAATAAGTTAAGTAAGTACTATAAAGATGAAAAAAAAAAACTACTGAAATTATTTCAAGGGGTGAACCAGTCCATGAAACTGAACAACTTTCCCCAAGGAACATGGGCCGAAAAAAAAAATCTCATCCCTCTAAATTACTCGGTCGGCTATCGGCGAGCACATTTTGTATACCTTTTTAGGGAGTCCAATTTTTTTTCTAAAGTATGTAAAAAAGAAAACAAATAATTTAAAGGGTAAACCAGTCCATGAAACTGAACAACTTTTCCTAAAAAACATAGGTTGAAAAATGATATAAAGTTCTGGCCCTCTCATATTAACTGACCTAGCTGGCCAACATAATTTTGTATGGGAGGTCCAAATTTATTTTTTCATATTTCGACCTATGTTCCTTAGGGAAAGTTGTTCGGTTTCACGAACTGGTTCATCCCCTATATTATTTGTAGTTAATTTGTTTACACCTTATATTATTTTGAACTATGTTCTTTAGGGAAAGTGGTTTAGTTTCTTGAACTGGTTCACTTCTTACAATATATGCAGTTGTTATTTTTACATTCATATTGGATGAAAATCTCTAGATTCATATTGCTATTATGGTAGCTTAGGATGTCTAGAGTCTAGATTTTTTCTTTGGACCACTATAACCAGGTCACCCTGTATAAGCAAGCTATAGAGTGCGCCTAAAAAGTTAGAACTGTCCGCAGTAGTCTGGCTGGGCGCAACCTCTCTGTCTGTCAGTAGCAAAACGCCAGTGTCAGCAGTGTCAGCACTATTGAACCTCTATAACTTCTCATACTCTAAGCCCCAAGCTCCACAGAGAGGACAAGGAAAGGACAGAGGGCATAGGGCATGACGCTTGATGTTTGACATCGCGACGTTTCCATACAAAATGTACGAAAAAGTATTGACAAAGGCACACACAAGCGTCGCCAAAGCGTCGCATCTATGACAGCTAGCGTCAAAAACTAAGAAGAATATTTGACGATCACTTGTCTGTCAATTTGGTGGAGTTAGCGCCTAATACATTTGACGTCTGTATCTAGAGAGCAACTTCTTACGCTTTGACAGTACGCCTCGGGGCCTAATACGCACTCTATAGCATTATATATACTCTAAGGCCACCCCTATCGGGGGGTATTGCCATACTCACCACACGCTTGGCAAACGGATTGGCGAGCGCAGTGCAAGTTGATTGTTGCATTTACAGGGAACACTGCTGCCCATTCCCTGGATGATTATCGCTGAGTCGCTTTTTACGACACCCACGGGTAGAATTGGGGTGATGCTATTCAAAGCCGGCATCACACGGCAAATGGCTTACCTACTCCTTTACAAAAAAACAATAAAGAAATCGGTCTTAGTAGTGTAGCCAACAATATCATCAAGATGTGACTCAGACGCTCAGTCTTCGAAACAGGAGGGATAGAGGTGGGCTTTTCTCTTCATAGACAAGTAATACACAAATCGGCGGTATTCCGGGGTTCCTCTAGGTTATTTCAACATCATCGCCGTCGTCGTTACCATCATCATCTGCGTGCTCTAATCGTACCTTTCATATGAGAAAAAATATGAAGAGAACAGAAAAATACACGTGACCGATACCATTATGTGTAAAAATTGTGTAAAAATTATGATTGTTGTATAGGAGCCGCAACGGCAACAGAAATACAACATCTGTTATTTTTTAAAATTTTAACTGTCTCACTATCATGCTATCATGGAGATGTTACAGACAGACAGCGAAGCAAAGTTTCAGGGTGTAATAGGATACACTTTGGGTTCGACACCCTAACAATCAATATCAATATCACACTACCTATTTTTGAATCTGTAATCTGTTAGTGTGTATGACCTGTTCATACACACTCACAAAAAAAGAAGACCTACCTGACCCGACAATCCCAGAAAGAACGTTATGACATCAAAAAATTAGGAGAGCTAACACCACAAAAAATGGGAAAGTGTAAGGAAGAAGAAGAAGTAAATCTGTCTGTGTGGTTTAATTTAATTGTGCATCAAACAATCAAAAATTAGCGATGTTTTTTGATCTTTGATATAATCGAAGATAAATGTCCTGTTCGTTGGTCCTGATCATATTTTATGATTAGGGAGAACCTTTATAAGCACAGGGCCTGTCTGTCTACCTACCTGACGGAACACCAGGAGCTCAGCGAAACTTTAAGAGATACGAAAATGTCTGTATTGAAATAGTTGTTTAGCATGATGTGCCGCTTCTGTTGGCGAAACGAAGTTCGCGGGCACCAGCTAGTATCTTATAAGTAAAAGGCAATAATGAGTGTTTATTTTTGTTTGCAGGTAATTATTTGCGTGGTGATTCGTTGTGCCGACTGACAGCCAAGAACCTGGCATCTGTAAATAATTGGTAATATTCTCAGAAAAACATAAGGTTCAGATTCCATCCCACGCACCTATACGAGGGACCCACACTTGACATCAGTTCGTGCAAAAGAGAAAAGTGTATTGCATCAACCATAGTAAAATGTATTTTTGCGTTGCTTTTATGTCAGCGTCGTCGGTCGGTCTTTGTGTGGGGAAATCGACATTTACTTGCATGCTAAAAATGCGCAGCAAGCGGAAATGAAGTAGAATTCGTGAAGTTCTGATATGTTGGATGGTAGGTATAAAAGATTTTTCGCCAAAATTGTCATCTACACTATCTACATCTACATCTACACTAATATAATAAAGAGGAAAACTTTGTTTTTTTGTTTTTTTGTTTGTTTGTTTGTTTGTATGTAATCGATAAACTCCAAAACTACTGGACCGATTTCCAAAATTCTTTCACTATTAGAAAGCTACAACATCGCTGAGTAACATAGGCTACTTTTTACCACGGGAAAATTCCTCATTCCTACGGGAAAACGGTTAGCAGCAGGAAAACGGGGAAATAAAGCAGATATTACTCAAATTAGCCAAACCGCTTTACCGATCCTCGCGAATTTTGGCACTGATATTACTATCATATAAAAGACGGACATGGTCAGCCCTCGAGGATCTGGAGTACCTGATGAAGACCACCAGCATCCCATATAAACTATAAGAGATACTGTCATGGCTTCATAGAAAAAGTTGTTCACCATGACGGGCCGCTTCTGCTGGCACATGGTCATCGAGGATCTGGAGTACCTGATGTAGACCACAAGCATCCCATCTAAACTATAAGAGATACGGTAATGGCTTCAAAGTTAAAGTTATTCGCCATGACAGGCCGCCTCTGCTGGCACATGGTCATGATGAGTAACTTCTGCTAGAATGGATTAATGGACTTTTTACTACGGGCAAAGATCCCATTTCTACGGGAAAACAGGTAAGTAGCAGCGAGTGAAACCGCTGGGCGGGCCGCTAGTGTTTAATAAAGTCGGTTTGTATAAGTTTTATATTTGCCTTGCTACAGTATTTTCATGAATAGCAGATTGAAATAAAACTGGAATGAAATTTTAGTGCCCCGTTAACCAGTTTGATGCAATATAAAATATGAATAAAATAAATCCTTCCAAACTACTAGCGTGCAACACGAAAGTACTCAAATCGCAGCTCAAAGTTTCAAGAAATATTTCTGAATATAAGCTGCTGTCTTTACTTATAGTTCCTGGGATTTCAAGACATCGTAAAGGAGCTATAAAAAGCTTCTGCCGAACTCTTACTAAGGAATCTTTTAGTCAATCATGAAAATATTTTGACTTTGTCTTATCATTTAATTCTATACTCTCCTGTGACGACAGGTAAATAAACATCACTTTAGTAGCAGGTAAATGTTTTAGTTGCAGATTTCTTGTCTTTCTTCTTTTTTAAACGAAATTCATTGATGATTGATAACTGCCTTAAAATAAGGAGTACCCCTAGAATTACCATACAAATATACTGATAATATGCTGTACTTATAATAATTATATTTTAATAAAAAGAACCTACGAACCTACTACAGGCTTAGTTCCTTGATTAAACTATTACGGTGATTCACATACGGTAGACGAGATGAGACTGAGATGAGGATTCCGTGCACGCACAACTATACTGCTATGTGGGTCGTGAACCGTCTGCTCAACGTTACGTATTCAACAGCCATTATAACTCCATTCACGTTATACAAGGCCGTGAAAACATATGCTGTTTAAGTTTCAAATGTAGATTTATCTTCAAGAACGTTGTTATGCTTGATTTCTTCATTGCTATAGAGTAATTTTGAATAGAGTCTCCTAGACTTACCTTACAAATATGTGCTTTTTAACAAGTAACGTTGAATAAAGCGATCATAAAAATAACCTACTAGCCTATTACAGGCTAGTTCCTTGATTAAACTATTACGGTGATTCACATACGGTAGACGAGATGAGACTGAGATGAGGATTCCGTGCACGCACAACTATACTGCTATGTGGGTCGTGAACCGTCTGCTCAACGTTACGTATTCAACAGCCATTATAACTCCATTCACGTTATACAAGGCCGTGAAAACATATGCTGTTTCAGTTTCAAATGTAGATTTTATTTTCAAAAACGTTGTTATACTTGATTTCTTCATTGCTATAGAGTAATTTTGAATAATTACGGGCTTAGTTCCTTGATTAAAGTATTACGTTGATTCTCGCACACGGTAGATGGGATGAGACTGAGATGAGAATTCCGTGCACGTGAACTTTACTGCTATGTGGGTCGTGAACCGTCTGCTCAACGTTACGTATTCAACAGCCATTATAACTCCATTCACGTAATACAAGGCCGTGAAAACATATGCTGTTTGAGTTTTAAATGTAGATTTATTATCAAAAATATTTTGTTTTCTTTATTGCTCAAATATTTTTACCCGACTGCCTCAGAAGGGGTTACGTTTTTTGATAATATGTATGCATGTATGTGGATATATCTCAAACTGCTAAGCGTACGTTAAAATAATAAAAGTAGTTGTTATCTTCGTCTCAGAAGAGTAAAACTTTTTATATTAAACTTTTATGAATCGCATATGGCGGATTTTAAATGTGAGATATAATGTTAAGTCACCAGTTATTTAATAATAATGTTTCTTGTTGAAAAACATTCACAAATGTTCAGAAAATGAAAACCATTACCTTGAATTGTTTTTTTTTTCGATAATTTACCGCGATATCCAATCCTTCGCTAAAACAATTTACTACAGTTTTGATTACTTTTGATGGAATAAAAATATTATCCGGGCCGGTAAAATTCATTAAGTAATTGTTTTATGAAATAAAACTGAACCAATCGGTTTACTTTGTGCCTACCTAATTGATTTTTATCCAACTGTTGTAGGACAACTAAATAGAGTTAGGTTAGTTGAATAATGATATACCTAATATGAATGTTGCATTTCATTTACGGACCTAATCCTTTGACTTGCTTACACACTTGATAAATAAGATTCTAGGTAGTTTGATCACTTGGGTTAAAAGTTCCAGATATTTTTGATATGACTTTCAAATATTTTTGTTATAATATTATCCAAATAAAAAAGTCCCCTGCTTGAACTACATGCAAGTGGAAGGCTTAATACTTATGTATGTGGCTGTAACATCATCATCATCATGTGGCTGTGCTTATCATCATAAATCCCATCTTACCCTCCATACCACGATCATGTTTATGTATCACTATAATATATACGTAGCAAGCTAAAGCATACTGTATGCATACAGCCAGGCGTGCGCTACTAACATAAATACCTATTACATGCAGAAGCTAATCTGCTTTCCGAGACGTGCTAATGTATTAGCTTCTTTTACGATATTACTGCGCGTTATGTGCAGTCTTTTACACCCCTCTGTGTGACGTTTTCCATATGACTACGGACCTTTACGTAGGTACCTTACTATTCATGTGCGTCAAATCCTATATATGAAAGCTTGTTATAGACATTTGTGTACCTACCTATGTACTTAGTTGCAAATTATTTTAAAGCTTTACTACCCAAATAAAAATAAATAATTAAAAATATATAGATAAGTTTAGACTTTGATAGTTTTTATGGAACACTTACAGAAAACTAGGTAATGTTTTGCATTTTAATCAATAATTTTCGACAAAAACATATCGGTGTTTATTCGTTGTAACGTTTAGTACTAAAGGTTCAATTCTCCCAGGGAATAAGCAGCTGCATTCTCTATGTGTGCAATCTTACACTGCGCTTACCAACTCCGCTGCTAAGCGTGGTGATAATACCCCCCGATCGGGGGAGACCCCTGTTCACCAGTGGACTATATTGTGACTGTTAAAATATTATGAAAGTGGAAACAGTTTGGGACAGTCAGGTTTACTTAAGTTTAAAGTACCTAAGTAAATCACAGCGGAATAAGTGAACTTTGTATTTTAAACTGAGTATAAACAAAGTTGGAGAGACACGGAACTCGTTTACTGAATTAAAACTTTACTGTTTTCCTGTTTCAAGACATAAAAATGCTTAACACAATGTGGAACTAATTAGTTTTTTCTTTCCTAAGTAAATTTCTGTCCGGTAAAAAAAGATTTTCCAAAACCAGAGATTTAATAGTTGTCTTGTATAATATGTAGGATAGGCAATAAAAAAACGCGAGCAAATACTTAAAACGCTTCCGAAAAAAATGCTGTGCAGACACGGCCTAAATTTTATACAATATTAATTGTGACTTTATACAAAAATAACACGAAACAATTCACTGTGCGTACACTGAAAATTATAATGCCTTATATAAAAATTCGGACTGTAAGCATATAATCAAAGAATTTATATATCCTGTACTCTACGGTATTTCAAATTCCGCAAAAGGACCCAAGTAGACTTTGATATCAAGCAACTCTGTCAACCGATTGTATTTTGACAACAATTCGTGAATGGCGTATAGCTTTTACGTAATCTTGTGTGTTATGTCAAGTATGGTGGTAGTTGGATGAATTGACGACATAACACCGATACTGAGATGTTCACTTATTGTATACCTAATATCTAATCTTTTCCCACAAAAAGTCAATAAAGAAAATGAAGCTCTGTGGTTAGCAAGGTAAAACAATGTTTTTGTTGCAAAATTGTTACAGTTTTATGGCCCTGTTTCATATTTTAATGGCCCGTACCTCATTTCTCTGGCTTCCTTTCCCAACCTTACCGGAATTAGGTTCGGGAGGCAATATCAAATATTTATGGTAGATAAAAGTTGACTCAAGCGGAGTAGACCCTTTCGTCCTACTTCGGAATTCGGAGACTACACTACGAAGCTTTTGATGTATTCCTCACCTAAAATGCTTTATATTCATTGCTGGTTTTGTGCAATGTGTGCTTAGCAAGTCTGGTTTACGACCGGCAATGGACGTTTATCGGTAAATATTAAAAGTGCGGCGAGGATTGTGCTTTTGTTATGATTGCCTTTTTTGTTCAAACAGCGGATTAATTTTCAGAAGTTAATTTAAATTCCGAATGCTTACCATGACGAAGGTCGTTATGTTCTTTTCATCACATTTTTAATTAATACTCATTTCTTTTCATCTTTTTTTATAATATTTCGTTTGTTGTAGGTTCATATTTTTAAATAGCAAAGTATAAGTACTTCCCAAAATCGTAGCGGATCAATAAAATTCTATGAACGATTTTTCTTAGTCCCTGAACAAACTTTCATAGCGATGCCTTACATGTTGCCTTGTAAGGCGTTTTACAAACATAACGTCCGTTTGTGCGTTTGAAAAATACGATTTTCCCCTTAATTTTTATACAAATACGGATTGTGTGAAACGGTTTGACAGACGCATCCGTTAGCGCAAAAATATCGCACAACGCTGTGTCGACGGAAACGTTTGGCAAACAATTTGACATAACCATATTTTTATAACATACGGTGGAAATTCGTATTGTCCCAACGCATGCGGTACGCAGCGCAAAAATAACGTTGAAACGAATGTTAGGTATGTGTGTAAAGCGCCTAAGGTCGTAATACGGACAAGTGCCATTTTCACTATTTATTTTCCGTTTTAAGGTAGGTAGGTACGTGTCGTCGAAGCCGCGATGAGAAATAAGTTTGTATCTACGATGGGTCTTATTCTCTCAAGAAGACTCTATTATTTCAGGAAAATCTAAGAAGCCAGTTTGTAAAGTCAAGGCAAAAAAATACAAAACGTGATAACAAGAACTCGTCTGCACTGGTCAATTACCGACTCCATAATTGGCTGAACTTTCCAAGGCGGTAGCGGGCTTGTGTTTTGAAGCTACGAAATGGGAACCGTCTGAAGCACAAGATAGAGAGTTTACAAAAGATTCACTTGACTTTTTTTAGGATTTTTGCGATTGTCACTTGTTACATAGCCAGGGTTGCTACTTTCAAAAACTCAAAGAATAACAAAACAACAGCAAAATTAGATACAAGAACGTCATGTGATTCTGAGCCAATTTTAATCTAAGAAATATGACGTTCTTGACAACCATCTTCTTAATTACCTTTAGTTCCCATGACATTCCAGTTAAAGTCAGTAAGCGTCAAAATCGTCGCTAGTAGTGAGTGAGTCATCTGCATAGGCGCCCCACGCGTAGTTTCCCTAATTTGTGGCAGGGAGCTTGTGTTTTGAAGCTACAAAATGGAAACCGTCTGAAGTGGCAACTTCCACAGCTGAGCTGGCAAGCTCATCGCCGTTTGTGGTTGCCGTAATAAGCGTACACTAGATTTGTAAAGATGGATATTTGGTTTCTATAGTATATTTTAAAGAAAATTGTTTCAAATAAAGCTGATAGGTATTTTGAACTATTTTGATAGTAATACAAGATAAAATTAATAATTTATTTTAGCGAAGTGAGTGAAGTACGACGAAGTAGTACGATGGAAGCTCAATAGCATTCAATAGTCATACTTACTATTAGTGTGATGAAGTCAAATTTATTTATAACTTCAAATCAGAGAAACATAATTAAAGATTTAATGAGGTAGATAAATTATAGCTCGTAAGAAAATTAGTCCAACAAAACAACCGAAAATCAAATAACACTTAGGTATAAAGCCGAAATTAATTCGAAACTGAATTGTTTGAATAAAGCTATCAATGAGATGGAAGATTGTGTTTCTCGAAGTTTTAAGCAAAATTAAAACCATGTGATGCCGGTTTAGAATAGCATCACCCCATTTCTACCCGTGGATGCCGTATAAGGCGACTAAGAAATGGATCCAGGGAATGGGCCACTGCGTTCCCTCTGCGATATTAACACCTTGCACTGCGCTCGCCAACCTGCCTGGAAATCGTGGCGAGAATGGCAATATCTCCGGATAGGGGGAGGCTTATGTCCAGCAGTGGACTGTTGTGGCTGTAGTAGTACTAGTTTGTCGGGGACCAAGAAAAATATCTACCTCCTACATTGTCAAGATGAGTGTGAAAGCTAAATAGCTGGAACTTCTGTGAAAATCTAATTGGCAAAGCTGGTGTTTCAACGGGATGAAAGCAGTCCGAGTTCAACCGCTTTGAAGGTAATCAGCTGACAGCTTCACGTACCATGTGTTCTACGCTTTATATTGTCGACAGAATTGTTCTAGAACTTTTCTAGCAATCGTAGTTGAATTGAAGAAATGATTTAAGTTGAACTTTTACGCTACAAAAGAAGAAATCTTTTTGATAACAAATAGATATGACTTGTTTTGACTAATTAGGGAGACGGGGCGAGGTGCGCCTTAACAGATAGCTAACTCTGTACCTACTAGGATTTTGGCGCTGACTGAATTTAACTGGAAATAACTGGAATTTCAGAGGAACTCAAGGTAATTAAGAAGGTGTTTGCCAAGAACGTCATATTTCTTGGATTAAAATTGGCTTAAAATCATAAACGTTCTTGTTTTAGATTAAGCTGTATTTCGTTTATCGCATCACTGATTTTTGACAGTAGCAAGCCTGGCTACGTAACAATTAGTGACAATCGCGAAAATCTTAAATAGGATCGAGTGATCCTTCTGTAAATTCCCTTTTTTTCTGGCTGTAACTTCTATTTAAATCTAATTGGTAAAGCTGGTGTTCCAACGGGATGAAAGCACTCTGAGTTCAACCGCTTGCGGTGAAGGTAATCAGCTGACAGCTTCACGTACCATGTGTTCTACGCTTTATATTGTCGGCAGAATTGTTCTAGAACTTGAATACCAAATTTTAAAACACTTCTCGTGTTAGGTAAACAATTTTTGGAAAACTTCCAAAATTTTCACCGCAGTTATTTAGTTTCAGTCGGCAGTACTGATGCCGAAGGTCGCAGGTTCAAATCCTGCCTGCGGTGAATATTTTGGATGTTTTCCAAAAATTGTTTACCTAACACGAGAAGTGTTTTAAAATTTGGTATTCAATTTATCGCGGGTTTTCATCGCTTTGACTACATTCAATCTGTAAAGAATGAATTAGTCGCTGGGAATTAGTTGCAAAACTATCCCGGTAGATGGAGCCCATCCACGCGATAGTGGACAAGATATACTTCCATAATTTCGCGGGCTCGATTAGAACCGCGGTAGCCCAGTTGGATAGGGCGTCGGCAGTACTGATGCCGAAGGTCGCAGGTTCAAATCCTGCCTGCGGTGAAAATTTTGGAAGTTTTCCAAAAAGTTCTAGAACTTTTCTAGCAATCGTAGTTGAAATGAACAAACGTTGCAGAAAGGAATGAACAGATTGTAGTGTACGTAGTAGAATCTATATTTTGAAATGTTGAATTTTGACTCTATTAAACACAAAGACGTAATTAATAGGAAATATGACTGTTTTGACTAAGGAATTTGTTTTTATAGAGATAAAGATAAAAGATAAAGATATTTTATTCGCAAGCATACACGGTTCATAAAGAAAGTTGTTGCTTCACAGCAATTAAGTACATATTTCGTAATGTAAAGTTCAGTGACATTCGCAGTGAAGATAATGATCTCATATCTTGTCTATTTTCCATTTGAATAATAATATGTAGGATGTAGGTAGAATGTGAAACCACTACAGGCGCTAGCTTCACAGATGAAACGTGTGACGCGAGACGTAAAATGACATATGTCAAACAAGCGATCGTCGGAGCCCTGAACTGAGACGAGCGACATATTGACGATTGAAACAACGTCCATATAAAACAGAAGAGACAAAGCTTCACAAGTGAGACGAGCGTCGCATCGATAAGGGCTAACGATGACTTGTCTGACAGATGCCATCCAGCGCATCACGTTACACATGTTATATGTGAAGCTTGCACAATCGAATACATTTTAACGTCTTGGCGTTTACCCCATAAAACATTGTATTATCTAAATACCAGCGCTCCGCCCAGTAGTTTTACCTTTTTCTAACTGTTTCTGTTTTACCTCAGGGAATAAAAGGCTTTTCCGGCATTATAAGAGTACTTAAATAATATAAACCTTCCTCTGGAAACACTTCGATTATTTAAAAACACAATAAAATCAATTACGCAGTTATAAAAATCTAGTAAACATGGGGCAGACAAAGGAAGTGACTTTGTTTTTTACTAGGTAACTACTATGTTGAAAGTTATGTTTATCAAATTTAATTATCCTCATTATTTGGACGGAATGAAAGCAGCACGACACAACGAAATCCTATTTGCGGAACAGCTAATAAGCTGTCAAATTCAACTGTTGTGTGTTTTTGACTTTATTTATTAACTGGTTTCTGCTATCGTTGCCAATTTAATGTTTTTGAGCTGAGTGATTAATTCCCCACTAAACTAAATTAACAAACTTTTCCTTCATAAACCGTTGTTTTAAAGACAAGACGATCGTGCAAAGATATTTCATTTATTAAGGATTGAAACATTTTGGATAGTATATGCTCACGTGGAAATTGCTGCCATATTCAATCACAATTTCGCAAACTTGTAAAAATTTAAACCTCCCGTGTTAGATATTTCTTTTTTCTCTTTGCTCCGGTAGACATAATTGCATGTTTTCTAAAAATGCATACCTAACACGGCCAGCGTTTTAAAACTTCGTATAGGTACAATTTTGCGACGTATGTGATTTGGCGACACAGGTGTGTTTCGACACATGAAAGTATATACTGAACCCCAGACCGTAAAAGTTTTTCTATTTGGGACGACGTTAACGACTTGCCAAGTTCGCCGTGTCTCGCTGCACGCAAATTCTGTTTAGCAAATTATCTCAGAGTGGAATATGTAGCGAAAAACTCCAAGTTAAGAAATAAATTGTTGTACTTACATATTTTTAATGAGATATTATATTCTGTCTGTTCATAGTATAGGCAGAATACCATTCTAAGTATGTGATCTCAAAATGGGTAGCCAATTAAATTTTGTTCAGGAAAAAATATACTTACAATTAATTATGATAGATTGTTTGGGCGTAATATTTTTAAGAAAATAAAATGCAACTCTTAGATTTCAGTTCAATAGCTTTCTGTTGAAACACTGAAACACGAGAACATAATTGGTCCTTACTACGAATGGGCAACGCTCACTGGCTCGTTTCAATCATAAAAGTAAAATAAATATGACAACTTAAAATAAAAATATGATTTTCCTTCGTTAGCGTAAATTAACTGCAAAACTTGCAGTGTATTTCGAATAGGTACCTACATACAATAATATCAAGCCTATATATATCCTTTGTGGGGCAGGCAAAAGGCTGGTAAAAGGTAAAAGGCTGTAAAATTTACACCACGTCTGACAATAGTTTGAGGGTCATCCGGAAGACTGAGTATCACTATAGTGAAAAGTTGACAGCCTGATACCTAAAATTGCTATACACATCAACTCCCAAATTCGTTAGTCACTTCGGGAATGATATGGGGTGATGCTATTTTAAGCCGGCACCCCACGGCAAATTAAGTATTTTGAATAATACCGCTTAAAGCTCTGAACCAAGTGAAGCCGGCAATATCCTTGAAAGTTTACAGACGGACGAGCACAATCTCTCGACAGTATCAGGAAAAAAGCTCGACAAGTGAGTACGTGCTCAAAAATTTCTCTTTTAGGTGTAAAGTAGGGGGTACTGGCACAAATTAGGGAGACCGCGCACGGAGCGCCTTTATAAATGGCTCACTCAGTACTAGCGATGATTTTGTGGTACTGGTACTATCTTCACAAATCCTCGTAAGGGGTCAACTTATACTGGAAGGTGGACCATGGTTTGTTCTACACTGCAATTGCACAAGTCACTGCCAGAGAGATCCCACCTCACTCAGTTTGCATAGCCATACCTACTTGCTGAATCTCTAGTACCTAGCTAGTGCCACAGTTCGTTTGCACGCCCTCGTTATGCCGGCCACGTTTTATCTCGCAAAACTAATGGCTTATTTCAAGTCCGCCTCGAGAAATGAGAAATGTACGCCTCTTTTTCTTCGTGTCACTTGAATTGTTTTTGTTTCAGTTGGAATGTAAAAGACAACCATTTCGCAAAGTTCAGGCTTTAAAAGTGGAACATCGTTGTAACTTTATGTTTTCACTTTTGATTTGACAGTATTTTTTCACATTACGAGCAATTCTTAAAGCCAAGTTTTATACAAACGTATTCCCTGTTTTCATTACACATAATGCAAGTAGAGCAATAATAAACCTTTTTGTTATCACTAAGGTCTACTTTATGAATTAAAAAAGAGTTATAGCAAACATGTATATTCAGGTGGGGAATACGTTTGAATGAAAAAGCGGATAGATCATGCATCACTCGGACAAGGAAGCCAATATAAGTCCTACCGTATTCGTTTGCCATAATTTTCCTTATTTTATAATGTGGATAGTATTACAAAATAGCTGGCAAGATACCTTTTTTCAGCCAAAATAATCTTGAGTCCTATATTTTCTCAGCTGTCGTGTTTCTATAGCCGGATTAACTGGCGTTGCGTGATACATATTACGTAGCTTGTCAGGAGATTCACCTGATT
Source organism: Phthorimaea operculella (assembly GCA_024500475.1). Taxonomy (NCBI): domain Eukaryota; kingdom Metazoa; phylum Arthropoda; class Insecta; order Lepidoptera; family Gelechiidae; genus Phthorimaea; species Phthorimaea operculella. The sequence continues at coordinate 47,805 of JANFCV010000424.1, forward strand.
ATCTTTCGGATAAATTGGATCCCACACGCATTGTATGATTTAGCGGTACCGGATCCGGTTTTTTGACGAAGGGATTTATACCATGTGAATCTGGAATACCATAGCATACGCTGCCGCATTGAATTGCGTTTGTCACAGGCTGTCATTTTGTATGGTGGCTTTAACGAACCGCAAAATCTTTCGATGCGTGTGGGATTTTCTTAACCCGGAAGTTTCCGTCCAACATGAAGGTACCTACGAGTAACAATACACATAATAGTATTACGTAATAGTATAATATGTTTGTTTACGAGCACATTGTAATATAATATACCTACGTACAGATAGTACACGAATTAGTAACACGAGAACACGGAACCTATTAACCCTCTGACACGCTCCAAATTCGAACGAAACTGTTGCTATGTGGCAGCTTAGTTCACCTGTCATACCGATTACCTTTCAACTTATTTAATGTACTTTATGAATCATATTTCTTGGAAATATTATCCAAATTGGAAATGTTATTAAATTATATTTTATTAAATATCGTCTGTCAAAATGAGTAAAATGTTAACCTTCTTGTTTAAAAGAATTATGTGCTTCGTAAATCGAATACTTGCCGCCATTCCTGCCACGTCCAAGGATATTAGCTGGCAATAGAAAGAAGCTGCTAAAAAAGAGGCATGCTTGCACGAGCTTCACTCCGCATTCACCAGATATTGCGTCTTTAGTGAAGGCTGCTTCAAAGGCGTTCCCTCAATTCCTTTAGCTGCTCCTCCAGTCCTGTGCTGAGATTCATTGAAGCTAGACCCGTTCTCACGTACGTTCGTGTTTTAAAATTCTTTTTATTGATGAGGTAACCTTACTTTCTTTAGAACTATACAGTTTGAGTGAGCTACCGTAAAATCTATAGAGAGCACGCGATATCATACACAAACACGGAATACAGTTAGTAGTCAGGCGCGCAAACTTTATTAGAAGGGTTGGAAGTTGCAATCCAGGCAGCTTGTTACGAAGCCTACTACCGTCGATTGTTCAGCTAGACTTCTCTAAGGGACCACAGGTAAGTCTGCGATGATATTGTCCAAGGCAAAACACTGATAGGTAAATCCTATAGGTACGAGTAGTTGATTGGTTAAGTTCACTAACTTTAAAAACAATTTCACGTCGCGCAGAGCCAAAGATTGCAAACAATATTTGCAGGTAATCGGTGAAATCCATTTCTGCAATAACGCAATAAAACCCCAGCGCGACGTGCTCTGAAAGTTTCTCAATTTAATTTTATAGCGTGTTCGATAGTTGGCGGTAGTTTCGCAACAGAAATGTGGAACTAAAATGTGTCTATTACTTAACAATGGCGGTGCGGTCGTCAGAATCGTGGAGATAATTAAATTTGAAATAATAATCTTTGAAGCGATCGGCGCTGTTGGCGCTCGGAGGCATCGGGAACTAACGGAGCGAAGTGCCGATAGATAGCGAGTTGGGAAAACTTTGTGTAGAGTCACTGTTCACTTGATACCGGGATTTGCAGAGGGAAGCACAAAAGTTGACAGTGTTCCCGCTCTCCGTCGGTATTCCTGAGTAAAGCAAAACTGAGGCAAAATACATAAGTATTGTAACTAATCGTGGCTTTGAATGCCATGTAGTGGCAGAACCGGTGCGATTTTTGCAGTTGCTTTGACATCACCGGGATTCAACTGCTATACGCAACCTACTTTGAGTCCACTACTTTAACAGAAGCGTCCGAACACGCTACTTTTGTGTGCCGGGATTTTTGCAAATAAGCTTACAATGGCGATCATCAGAATCGTCAAGATAATTGAATTTAAAATAATAATCTTTGAAGCGATCGGCGCTGTTGGCGCTCGGAGGCATCGGGAACCTAGGCGAATTTCGCAGTCGTTTTGACGTCACCAAGAATTAACTGCTAATCGGAACCTACCTGTACAATGGCGATCATCAAAATTGGGTAGATAATTAAATTTGAATAATAATCTTTGAAGTGATCGACGCTCGGAGGAACTAACGGAGCGAAGTGCCGATAGATAGCGAGTTGGGAAAACTTTGTGTAGAGTCACTGTTCACTTGATACCGGGATTTGCAGAGGGGCGCACAAAAGTTGACAGTGTTCCCGCTTTCCGTCGGTATTTCTGAGTGAAATAGAAGTAAGGCATAATACATATAAGTATCGTAACTAAACGTATGATTGAACGCCATATAGTGGCAGAACCGAGGCAAATTTTGCAGTCGCTTTGCAGCCACCCAGAGTCAACTACTATATTCCGCTACTTTAACAGTAGCGTTCAATCAAATACTCTTCTTTACCGTGCTGCGATTTCTGCAAATGAGGCGTACAAAAATTTACAGTTTTTTACTTTCCGTTGGTATTTCTGAGTGAAATACAACCAGGGTAAAAGACACGTAAGCTTCGCATCTAGATGTGGTTTTGACCGCTATGTGGTGGCAGAAGCGAAGCGAATTTTCCAGTCGCTTTAGCGCCTGACGGTGAGGTAAACCGAACATACCCTGATTTCGCTTCTTCAAAGGTCTATCAGCAGCGACCAAAAGCTAGCATTCAGAATGAATATGTTTGAAGGTTATTGCGAATCTTAATCCATGTTTCTATTCTATTGATATTATGTTGATGTAGCTAACAAAGCAGTGCAGAAATTTGGACATCCATTCACCACAATTCTACAAAGAACCACCAAAGTTAATAGAACTTTCTGACTAAAATAGAACTATTCAATTAATATCACTACGGTAAATATAGCCGTTTGAATTGGCTATATTTTACAGCTGTCATCATCATGTTAATGCTATGACTGTATGGTCTATATTTCTTTGTTGACATATCTTCTAGTGCGGGTTTGTCAACTGTCAAATATGGCCTATTTAAAAGGCCGTACATTAAAAAGTGAGAAAATTACCTAGCGACCCCTTGTTGTCACGAGCTAAGTACATATTATTTCGTGTTTGTTACAGAAAAATAATCAGTAGTTTGATTACCTGTAAGGTAATATTTTTCCACTTGAAAGCGACGATTTTATAGTGAAATATTAAATTATCAATACATAATTTATTAAGCATTGTCCTTGGCGTTAAGTGCTAGCCGTCGTTGATGGTAGACAGCTACCTAAATTACGTTGATGGGTGGTATATTTTTAAAAGTGATCGATTAATTGCTTTTCGAAATTTTAAGCCGGCTAGGTTTCAATTTCGGGAAAATTCACAATGAGAAAAAATACGTGACGAAACCGGAAACAAGTGGATGTCTTAAAAAACAAAAACCCGTCTGCGGTAATTTCATAGTTGTATTTTGCGAAAAAAAACGCCATCTTTAAATTATGAAATTGTATGATGCATTGGTTTCGTGTGGACTGTAGATTATGTTGGGGCTGGTCTTCTGAATTGGGTGCGTGTGTGGAGATGATTAAAAGATGGTTTTACGGAAAACTAAATCACTGTATTGACTTTTTAACAAAACGAAAAACAAATAGCATACAGCATAATCTTTTTTTGATTTACGAGGCATTTGTGAGGGGCCTAAGTTTGTATGGCCAATTGATTATTATCCTTTTAAATATCCGTGTCACTCGCGTTGCTGAGACAAATGTAATTACACCTCTGATGTCAAAATCCACCCAGCCGTTTGTGCTGTAGACCGTGAAAACGAATTACATACCCTCGTAAATCATAACCCTTCTAAGGCAGTCGGGTAAAACATTCCTAACAGAGTTTCCCGTAATGAATTCGACGTTTAAAAACAAAGCCCGTTATACTTTTGAATTTGGAATTCCGATTGGTCTCCGGTCGATATTTAAGCTGACGATTTAAAAGATCGCCAGTCTACTATCGATTTGGCGCCGAATTGGCTTTGAGGCAACATTTACCGACGCCACCCTCCGCGGGTTTTTGTTTGCGCTCTGGAAAACGGAAAGAGACCCATTTTTCATAATGCTAAAGCAACATGGGGCCATCTGTTGCTAAGGCCAACTGTTTTGTTGAAAAATGATCTGTAAAGAAGGAACATGAGGAAGGCTTAAAAAAGGTTTGGATGGATTGTTTAAAAGACCATATAAAAAATAAGGGCTTGAGTGAGGATTTGACTGCTGATAGAGATGAATGGAAGAAAAAGACATATTGCGCCGAACCCAAATAAATTGGGATAAGGGCAGACAGATGATGATGACATACACATATCACGCAATTATCTCTTGCGGGGTAAGAAGAGCGTTAGCGGCCGTAGAAAGTTGGTAAATAACGCCTCGACTGACTGAAATCGTGACAGGAAATGTAATATGTATATTATTATGAAACCGACAACCGTCTTCTACGACATTCGCAGAAAAGAAATGGGGCGATGCTATTTTAAGCTAGCACATCGCACTTGCTATCGATTTGGGGTCAAACTGGCTTTGAGGCAACATTTACTGACGGCCACCCTCCGAGGGGATTTTTACTCTCCGGAAAACGGAAAGAGATCCATTTTTCATAATACTAAAGCAACATGGGGCCATCTGTTGCTAAGACCATCTGTTTTGTTGAAAATGATCTTTAAAAAAGGAACAAACATACACATATCACGCGATTATCCCTTGCGGGGTAAGAAGAGCGTTAGCGGCCTTAAATACTCGATCAATAGCGCCTCGTGACTGACAAAATGTTTTAGGGCCGTTTCAGAAAATCGTGTATCACTAACAGGTGGTCAGCCTGTCTCCTAAATAATGTAATACCTACATACATTATGAAACCCTCGAGTTTTCTAGTCGTCTTCTACGACTTCCGTGGGAAAGAAATGGGGCGATGCTATTTTGAGCTGGCACATCGCATTTACTATCGATTTGGGCTGAAATTGGCTTTGAGGCATCATTTACCCACTATCACCCTCCGCGGGGATTATTTAAGCTCCGGAAAACGGAAAGAGATCCATTTTTCATAATATTAAAGCAACATGGGGCCATCTGTTGCTAAGGCTATCTGTTTTGTTGAAAAAGATCTACGTCTCACAAATATTTGAAGGCTGTTTCAGAAAATCGTGTATTAGTAAAATGACAAGAAGTCAGCTTGTCGCTTGTTGCGATGGTCCCCATCTGTTGCTATCTGTTGCATAGGCTGTCTGTTATTTTTTACCTGACTGCCTCAGAAGGAGGGTTAAATTTTTCGAGAGTATGTATATGTATGTTTGTATGTATGTATGTGTGCATGTATGTATGTAGACAAGAAAATTCTTTTTCACGTTTAGATTATCTGTCAAGATGTTAAAGGCCTAAATGATGATGATGATGATACAGCCCAAATGTATAGTTGGATTTTGACATAATATTAGGTGTCGTTAGATTCGTCTCAGCAGCGCGAGTGACACTGGCGTTATTAAAAAATCATAAATTCAAGATCGCGGATTTTCATCGCAAAATACAACTTTGGAATTAAAGCAGTCGTGTTTTTGTTTTTAATACATCTGCTTGTTAATCTTTACAAAATGATGTACAGTCTGCATCAAACTGGTTAGACAGTTTGAACTTTGGATCGTTTTGGCGCATAATATTTCCATTACGAGTGCTGTGTGGTACCGGCATAGAACAGTATCACCCCGTATATTTCCCGTATGAAGCGACTAAGTGATGTGTATTTCTGTCAACCTGTCACTATGGTGATACAAAGTGTTTTGAATGACTCTGAAACTTTTGTCAGACGTGGTGTAAAATGCCGTTTACGCTCTGCTAACCCTTAGGGAAATATGGCGTGATATACGTATGTATCTCTTTTTTCTCTTCATAAGTTTACGTAGTAATTCACGTGTATATATTTTTTTCTTTGATATCCATATCGTAACATTTAAAAGCACTAGAATACACAAGAAACTCTCGTGCTTTGTGAAAAATTGGATTTTCCATTTCTAAAATCCAGATTACGTAGTTAAAGCTATATGGAATTGGTACCGACGGGAACAATCCTCTCAGACGTAGTTCAAATAGAAAATGTTGAAAGTGTTTGCTGCCATTTCTAGGAAAAATATTGACAGATGCATTGAAAGTATCTTTAGTTTCATAAAATATATTTTATGTGCAATTTATCTTACAAATAGAAATCTGACACTGCAATAAATGTTGTTTATTAAATTACTTTTGATAAAACGCTTCTGTTATTTTATTCGCGTAACTTAAATGTATTTATTTTGTGACGTGGTAAGGTATACAAGAATTAGACGGCTGATAGCGATAAATTGAAAAAGAAGACATCTTGAGACAACGTCAAAAAAATTGGTTATGGGATAAGGACAGACAGATGTGGATTGAGTACTCACAAAGAAAAATAGCAATGTGAAATAATTATATGGCCTTCCATGCAAACTAAACAAAGATATTTATATACACACGTCACTTCTTTTCCTTGTGGGATAGACAGAGTGTTAGTGGCCTTAAATATCTATACCATCGTTATCACGTTTAGCAAATATTTGATAGCCGTTTCAGGAAAAACTTGTGTCTGTAGAGATAGGTACTGCCACAGCCTGTTGAAACTCTCTAGTCCTTAAGTTGCATATTATGATATCGGTGGGAAAAATTAGTTGATGATATTCTTAGCTAGCATCACACAGCAATAAAGAGGTCTAGACCTTGATTTTTGAAACTTACAAAAGTTCGCTCTTCAAGAAATATTCGAACCGACTTATGCTTTCCTTATCCATAACAAACTAAGTAAACAGAAATTGACCTAGCTCTGGATAGCGAAATGTTTATTTTATTGATGTTATAACGATATGAGAAAATTCCAAAACAAATATTTGCGTGTTACGGTGAAACGTAAAACGGAAATGGTAAAATAACGAGCTGTTTCCTGATAAAGGCTATTTCAAAGGATTTCGTATAATAGGAGGCAGGGGGAAAATACACATCCGATATGCGAACAAAACGGTTGTAAATAAAAACAAATCCAGTACTATCAGCAGAATTTTAGCCTAACGGTTTAAACGAGCAATCTGTTTTGTTCATTTTTTATCACCTGTATAAACAAAGTGCTTTGTACTATCGCTAGCAAATCCACCTACCCATTTACGGGACCAACCAATAATGGTATTCCATACAAATATTAAGAAATACCAGTACAACTTGGTCCCTAAAATGGGTATATTATGTAATCGGTAAAGTTACTAAGTGAAATCAAAGTGAAATTAATGAATTGAAACAAATCAAATAATGAGAAAATTGAAAAAATCACAAGCGGCCGCCGGGACTTGAACCCGGGACTGTGGAACACCGTTCCACCGCTCTGCCAACTGATTTGCCAAATGATTTTTCAATTTTTTTACCCAGGCGTAATAGTATGTATGTGTAACATATCAAGGTGATATCGAATTTTCTTACTTCAAAGTGACTTGTTTCAATTCAATGTTTTGGAATTTTTAATGCACTCACAGCGCTACCTATATTATTCTCATAAATCAAATAATGAGAAAATTGAAAAATTCACTAGCGGCCGCCGGGATTTGGACCCGGGACTGTGGATCACCGTTCCACCGCTCAGCCAACTGTGACACCAACCTATTATTACTCCCACAACAAAAATATACCTTTTCCCAGCGACTAAATTCTACAGGGAGTGACAGAGTATATCAAGCCGAAAGGAGTTCAAGGTACTCATGAAACTGAACAACTTTCCCCACGAAACATAGATCGAAATATAAAAAAAATATGGGCCTCCCATGCAAATATTTCGACCCATGTGCCAAGGGGAAAGTTTTTCAGTTTCATGAGTACCTTGGCCTCCTTTCGGCTTGTTATACCCTTTCTGTTACTCCCGGTATAGTAACAAAGTAATATTATCAGCCGTTAAGGTGTAATACGAGGAGTTAAGAGCTATTTGGCTCACTCATTTAATTTTATAACGCGGTTGTTTGCAATGTTAGCGTTGCGCATAAAATGTGGTTATTAAGCAGTTAATGTAAATCTTTTTAGTCTCTTTAATTTCATAAGCTTAGACAATAAAATACTAAAGATTAAACGTAACCCTTAAAAATAAATAACGCTCTAGGATTAAGTACTAAAAAAAAGGAAAGTTGGTTATACAGGGAGTAAAAAGGTGGTAAAAAGATGAGTATAACGAAACGAAAGGAGGTCAAGAGGTCACTCATGTATCTAAACAACTTTCCTCATGGAACATGGGTCGAAATATGAAAAAAATATCCCTAAGAGTTTTTGTATAGGAACTCCAAATTATTGTTTACACGTTTTGATCCATGTTCAGGGGGAAAGTTGTTAAGTTTTGTGAGAACCTTGAGCTCCTTTCGACGAGTTATACCCTTTATGTTACTCCCTGTAGGTAGGTATATTTTATTTAATAATTTGATATTACTACCTCAGTGCTGGTAATTTAATGCAGCTGCTGACCTCAGTCGAGTAAAGGTAAAAACTGACGTTTTACTTTAATTTTTTATTTGACAATAAAAATTGAAGTTTTCTATAGGGTTACATTTAATTAAGTACAAATCTCTGGAGGGTGTGGTCTACTCACAAAACGGAACAACTTTTGTTAAAAACTTACTATAACAGTTAATAACTTACTATAACAGTAAATAAAAACCGCCCTAAAATTATTTAATTCTACATCCCAGTTTAATGTACAAAGTAAATACAGTGTTGCTCAGTTAAAACAAACTGCAACTGTATTTACCGTGGAGATTGGTATTCTAGCGCAAAATAATAACAAAAGTTGTTCCTTTTTCTGTACGAGTTTTTCTATAAAGAGCGGTGAGCTCTGCACTTAATCCAGTTTGCTTTGGTCAAATGATAATTATTTACAGACGTTAAAGTTTATTATTTTTATTTTCCGTGGTAGGTAAATTCTATAAAATTTGTTCGTTTCTTTAAAGTTATTTGAAATGTTACCTATGAATATTATGTAATTAGTAGCCTGTGTCAGTACAAAATAAATGTTGTATATCATTAAGGTTTTGAGCAATTTCGTTACAAACGTACCTACATACAACAAGCCTAATGATTAAAAAAACGGACTCCAGTAATTTCAAAGTTATATTTTACATTTAAAATCCGTAAATTTTTTTTTTTTATTTCTATTAAACTCGCCCTACTGAGAGAAACCTAACGACACCTTATACGTCTACATTCGTAATACCATTTAGTCTGTAGCCCATACATACTCTCAAAAATATAATCCTCCTTCAGGCAGCCAGGTAAAAAAAAACACACAAAACATCGTAGGTCCAGCCTGCCTTGGAAAAATAAGCAAGTGTTCAAAAAATTGTTTGCCTTACACGGGTGTTTTATTTAAGTATTCAGTCAATGCTCTTTCTATTTTTAAAATAGACTAGTGTTGATAGGCTAAATTAAAGCCATTTAATAGAACCTTTAATAGAAGTGGGCAAAAGGTACGCAATATTTCAGTGGAATTTGATATTTTAAATTGCCTGAGATATAAATAGGGACTATTAGTTTTCCGCGTAGGTTGAAAATGTTAAGTGAGTTGCTCGATCACCTTTTACTGACAAAAGCTTAATTAAGTAAGTTATTCTAAGGTACAATTTTATTTTAATATCAAAGACTCAAAAGCTATTTTCTATAATGACGCTAAATATGAGACTCGATACTACAGAATAATGGAAAAAAGTGAGGATAGGTATTTAATACCTATGTACAGCAGGATTATTCTTCTATACAATATCTATGGTTATATTACAATTTTACTTTCTAATTTATTTAATCAAAAAAAGGACGTTTAGATATGACAAGCTCTAATCTTAGAACTGTCAATTGAGTCAGTAGTTTCTTTACAGTATGTAGCCATTAGTCTACGGCGTAGCAAGATCGTAGCATGCAAGTACTTATTGTTGTATCAGATCTATCAAATAACCCACCAAAATTATTGTAATTAAGCATTTTTCCTCTCAAATTTTGATACAGTTGGTATTGATTTGATATGATTTAACATAACTCGTAATTAACGTCCTCATTCTTTTGCCGTGTGGTGCCGGAAGAGTAGAATAGCACCACCCCCTCTCTTCCCGTGGGGGTCGTAAGTGGCGACCGAGGAATAAACCCGATGAACCCTGGTGTCAGAGTTTTGCTTTTCAGACAATCAGGTGGTTCAACCTGCAATATCCTAACCAGACTGGGAACAAATTCACAAAGTGATAAATATGAACTTTGTGAGTAACCCCACCGGGAATTGAACCCGGAACCTTCTGCGTGGCAGACTACTAACCACTGCGCCACATCGGCTGTCATAGAAGTTCACAAGGTGACCTTCCTTGTCACGTTGTCTACAATTATCGACAAGTAATATTCAACATGATAATGATACCCCCCGAGGCGCTTGGCACGACCGCCTGTCAGGCTCGAACCGCTTTCAACCGGATCGAACCAAACAAAAGGCTTTTAGTGAATAGTACTGGATAATAACACGTAGTGTTGACGTACTATCGGCAGTAGGTTTTACTATCGATAGTTTTTATTCGGAAAATCCTATACTCACAGTTCTGCAAAGTGCAATTTTATCGATAATATCGGGGCCCATGATTAAAAAATAGCGATAGTATCGTCTCCCTACAAACCTAAACTATCGATTATCCTGTTAAACTATACTGTCGATAGTAGCAAAATAGAAAGCTGCTGAAAAGGGGTTGGCTTTAAAAATAATTATCCTTTAGTTTATTACTTAATTTTTCATGGCGATAGTATTCGATACTATAGCCGGATTGTTTTGTAGCAAAACGATGCTAGCGATAGTTGTAAAAATCATAAATACGATAATATTGCTATAGTACGGTCATCTGAATAGACCATATTTGACAGCTGTCAAACCCATACTAGGAAACATGTCAACAAAGCAAAATAGACCTTATGTCATAGCATTAACATGATTTTGACAGCTGTCAAATATGGCTTTTTCGTATGACGGTACTATAGTGTTGCTACATTTTGCTAATAACGTATTTTTGGACGTTAGTGTGAACTATCGATTGACTATCGACAGATAAACGATACCTATCGATATCAATAAGCTGCAACACTAATAACACGTCGTTCCGAATAACCAGCTGGCTGAAAAGGGATCGGCTATGAAATTATTCATCCTTCGACACTTTTACGGGCCCATAATTCTATCAATGTGAAGTAGCCTTTCTTTTGACAGCGATGATGAAGTGTGTTGTTAGCGGATTGTGTTTCGACAAACGGTTTCCGTTGAATTGTTAATTTTGACGAGATATGATTGAAAAAAAAAGGAATGAACTAGGTAATAAAACCTTTATTTACTGTTTGTGCACAAAATAAACTGAAATACATATTACCCTCATAGTACAATCAAGTCACACTCAGTACTAGCGACGATTTTAACGCTCATCAGCTTTAACTGGAAACAACCGGACGTCATAAGTATTTCTTGGATTAAAATTGGCCCAGAATCATATGACGTTCTTTTATCAAATTTTGCTGTTTAGATATTCTTATACGTTAACATTTTTGACAGTAGCAACCCTGGCTAGGTAACAAGCAAAAATCCTAAATAGAGTCGAGTGAACCTTTTTGTAAACTTTTTATTTTGTGGTCTAGCCCAAAAGCCTATTAATTTGACATCAACAAGTATCCTCCCCAGCAGTCATGTTTAGTATTTGATGAATCCGCAAATTGAACTAACTAATTTCCGATACTTATTTTCTTTCATAAAAAGATTCTAGGTATATCATAAAATAACATGACAAAAATTTAAGAACCTGTACTACACATAAACTCAAGCACGCGCATACATACATATCCCTAAAACATGACTTTACAAAAAGGTTAGTAAATCTAATTTAAAAACGCGTAAAAAGCTGGTTTCAGTATCGTGGTTTTGTTAGCTTGTAAAATAATTAAGAGCAAGCTAGCGGTTTAATAATTAAACCAATTTCAACCAGTAAACAGTCGCTGGCAGTTTTTTTACTTTGCGCTTAGTTTTATTTGTTCTGTACCATTACGGGAGACTGTAAAACTCCTACGGGAGACTGAACAGAAAATTACCGGTGCAAGTTTAATCTTAGCTTGATGGTAAACTGTGCTTCTTCTCAAACGCTGCTACGCTTTTTAATCGCATTTGTAGCGCATGCGAATATATGTATCATAGACAAATTTGTTGCCCCGCGCGCCGTTTCTCTAATTTGTGGTTTTATGGCAAGGTGTCGTGCTAGGCCTGACACCTGAGTATAAAAATACTTTTTTTTTAGTTTTGCGCCGTTTTCAGGATTTGTGCCTGCGACCTTAATAAAAATTACTACCTATTGATAAAACAAAATGGTATTTTTACATTTATAAAACCCTGATGCGGTGAAAAAACTTTCCAAACTACCTTGCATACCTATATAGGTAGATATGTGAGAATAGTGCTAACCCAGGAAGGTGGATTGATGACCTTGTGAAGGTCGCGGTCATACGTTTGTTGGAACCTTCCCAAAATTCGCAGCCTACACAAACACATTCGCTGGATTATGTACCTATGTCTAACAGTTTCATAGGTACGTGACGTGCATTTCTGATTAGTAATAGTAAGTACCAATAGTGTTTTAGGAAAACAGCTAGTAAAATGTTATCCAATTACAATTACAAGAAAGGAAATAGCGCTTCGTGATCCGATTCTTTGACGAGAAGTGCTTACGAAATCCCTTATCAATTCCAATCGTAGGTACTGCAGATAAATTTTTCCCGTACCTATCGCGCCCGTAACATTCCGCAACCTGTATTGAACCATTTGAACCCTCTCTAGTAGGTGAGCCACATTGTGTAGGCAGGTAGGCAAAGAATATCGCATGCGAATCACGTAGCAGAGGTCAAACTTTCAATTTTTCCCTAAACAACCCCCCTTACCACCCACCTCACAACCCTTGGTCGGTTTCTAAACGTGTGGGGCTGAACTGTTGTAGAATTTATTCAAGTACGAGGCTATTATTTGATATAAAAGTTTTCCATGGCCAAACGTGCGAAACGAAAAATTCAAATGGTGGGTAAGTACAATACTAAGAACCAGGCTTTTTGAATATTTTTCATTATTATTATATTAGACTGTCCCACTGCTGGGCAATATTATCAATAAAAAGTTGTATCTAAAATGGACTATAAATATTTAGAAGAAAATCACGGCTTCACATATAAATTGATGTAAAAATGAATTTGATACAAAATACGGTGACAATAATAAGCCTTATAATATAGGTACAAAAGAGATGTAGGCACCAGACAGTTGGTCTAAAATATTGCAATATTTGTATAATTAAATAAAAGATACAATATTGCTAGAATATACAAACCTCTCTGTTATACAGGGAGTAACGGAAAGGGTACAACAAGCCGGAAGGAGGTCAAGGTACTCATGAAACTGAACAACTTTCCCCATGGAACATGGGTTGAAATGTAAAAAAAAGATTTGGACCTTCCATAGTAAATCAATTGGCTGATCGGCGATTTTGTATGGGAGGTCCAATAATTTTTTGACATTTTGACCCATGTTCCATTGGGAAAGTTGTTCAGTTCCATGAGTACCTGGACCTCCTTTCGGCTTGTTATACCCTTTCCGTTACTCCCGGTATAATATTAACGCTTCTGTTCTTAAATATACATTTACATGAAAACTTTCCACATACTATATTATCTCAGAAACACTGCCATAACGAAGTAGGAGCGACTACAAATTTCATGTTTAACTACCGGGTCATCCTCCATATTAATAGTTACCCTTCATGACCTATCTACGAACTAATGGTAGTTAGCTAACTCCCCTAGTAGTTGCGGGCTATGAAAACAGTTACATATTAACGAGGCTAAAGAAGTTTGAACATAAAATATATGACATGTTTTAACCGGACTGAAATAAAAGCAAAAACTTTAGGCTATGTCCGCACCGCGAATTTTATTCGCGTACCGCAATTATTTACTTGCTCGATATTTAATTTTGTATAAAAAACAAGCGACACATTTTCCGTCAGTGCGGAAACTTGCATAAGATTCAGTATATTAAAAATAAACTGAAACTTGCATAAGCTACAGTGTGTCCGGATAGATAATACGTTTGGTTTTTGTATACTGAAAGAAAATTTGGTATAATAAAATGCAACAGAATTTCCCAAGTCTTATGTAACTCACAATCACTACGACATTGATATCAAAGGTTTATTGTGTCTACGAGCGATACAAAATTATGTAATTTAGTTTTGCATTTTAAATACGTAGCAAACATAGGTAGCTTTTTCTAATTTTCTTTACAATAGTGGGTACTCATTCTTCAAACTCGTAGTATCGTGATCAAAAATAACATTGACTAATGATACTTTGTTCGTCGTCAACCGTAGCTGAGTCACGCAAACGAAACGATAATTATGTTTTTCAACTTTCATAATTAAATAATTAATTTTATTACCTGTACTTTGTCTAACAGTTTTACAAACTTGGCAACGAACCATGAAAATAAAGATCTTTATAATTTTATTTTCTTTTGAATTATCTAGAGACGTTCATTAATACCCTTTTACCTTCTTCTCAGTGTTTGTTTTAAAAATTAATAAAGCAATCCTTATTTTTCTTTCTGATTGTCCGGTCGTTTCAATCTTTGTCTTTTTACTTTTTTGTTAGGAGTGAACTGATGAACGCTGTATCTAGGTAGATAAAGAAAGATAGAATGATTTTGATTTTCGCTTTAAACAAAGATAAGTTTTTACCAGCCAATCAAACCAAACGGAAGAAATAAAGGACGATATATATAACAATGACCGTCTAACACACATTTAAGCTTCCCTTAAAGGAGGTCCTTTGGGGAAGCTGTTCAATTACACGGCCGTTCCCTCCTTAAAATACACACAGCCAAACCATCTTACACCACATCCATATTACACTCAAAGTTTAAATTGTTATGACCAAACTTCATTCCCACAAATGGCCACCTATACTTAACTCTTGAATAAAAAATCAGAGTCTTAAAAGACCATCCCACTGAATCGGCTAGCGATCATAAAAAGTTATTGACCACTTTTGCTTTGGCCGTCGCAAGGAATAAACTTGTGGCCTGTATCAGCCCTTAGGGACCCATCCAGAGCAAAAAGCTCTTGTATTTACTGGCACCTCCATATTGCGGGATTTAGAGAGAATGGTCACATAAGCGGTGAAAGTTTGCCGATAAAGGCTATTTCTAAGTATTATCTCAGTGACATGGGTTGGTTGTGGGACAGTTTGTCGGTAAAATATGTGCCTGATTCTACCACTAAGCGCTTCAGGACTAAGCTTATATTGTGCTTGAACAAGCAGTTTATTGACTCATGTAATTAACCGTACCAAAACATCTTATTTGTGAGCAATAATTAAAAGTCATCACGTCCTCAAGTTAGCGAAGAATGAAAAAAAAAACGTGTTTTGCCAGGATGGTGATTGCCATTATTACCATCAGCCACATTATTTATGTTACACAACACGCAAAATGTACATTGCTAATTTTTCTCGCTCGCAAGATAAGGAGAATAGCAATACACACCGGAAGTTTTTGGGGTACGTGAGAGACTACCTCTAGACAAAAATTACGACCAGTCGTCATTTGTTATGTGGCATGTGTCAAACATATTCTTAAAAGATTTTTAAAATTACTCTCGTCAAAAACGCGATGCGGTAAAACACCGGAAAATCATCCGGTTTAAATCACTTCTTCTATGTGCCCGGCTGAGCCCAAACAATACAAATATAAATGTGCGAAAAGTGTGAAAATAAAGCTTTGAGCTCAACCAAAACAACATTTTAGTTCCAATAGTGGCGTGGTCCCCAAGCCCCCAATAGAGAGTGCCAAACAAAGTTTAAGGTTAGTCTGTGGGGAGGCATAGCCATGTTTGACAAATGGACCTCTGTATTATCAGCAACACATTGAGTTACCATTCAAAACATTAAGCTGGTGCTGTGCATATTCTTTAGGTAATTGTATAAAAACCGCCGCGTGGTACCGGCTTAGAATAGCATCATTCCATTCCTACCCGTGGGTGTCGTAGGCGACTAAGGAACGCGATCTGTGCAGCAGCTTTTCCTGAGAATAGCTAGAATACCTAGCACTGCTTTCGTTAATTTGCCTGTCAAGCGTGGGGACGTATGGAAACACCTTCCAATTGGAGGAGGTCCATGTTCAGCAGTAAACAATTATCTTGGTTTTTGTGGTCAGGTGTTTATTATTCCATACTCTTGTACTGAGCCTGCCGAACATGGTCGCCGCTTTGCCGATACGAGTATTGATCTCAGCATCGAGGGTGAGATTGTTCGACACAGTCGACCCCAAGTAGCAAAACTTGTCAACTATGTTCAAGGGAACGCCACCGAGCAAAATACGTGGTGTTTCTCCACCTTGAGCTAGCACTACTGTTTTTTTGGCATTAATGGACATTGAGAACAGAGAACACGCGTGGGAAAACTTATCAACAATGTCTTGAAGCTCACTTTGAGAATTAGCAACGAAGGCTGCATCGTCAGCGAACAAAAGGCTATCGACGAATAAGTCATCGCGGTTACGCTTTGACTTAAGAAGCGAGATATTGTACAGCTTCCCGTCAGCCCTAGTGTGCAGGTGTATACCCTGTTGGTCATCGCCGAAAGCAACTTTAAAAGCAATGAGAAGAAAATACCAAACAGGGTAGGAGCCAACACGCAGCCTTGGCGAACACCTCTACGCATTTCGAACGGCTCGGATGTATTGCCGTTAAAAACAACAGATCCTTTCATGTCCTCGTGGAAGGATTTAATGAGGCTTAGTAGTTTCGGAGGGCACCCGATGTTTAAAAGTGCAGTATAGAGTCCTTCTCTGCTGACGGTATCGAAGGCTTTGTTAAGGTCGACGAACGCCACAAACAGAGGTGTTTTCTGCTCTCTACACTTTTCCTGCAGTTGGCGAAGTGTAAAGATCATATCTGTTGTGGAACGTTGGGCGCGGAATCCACATTGCGATTCGGGATATACACGATCAGCAAGTTTCTGGAGTCTTATTAAGACTAACCGAGCAAATTATTTACCTACTATACTTAAAAGGGATATTCCACGATAACAGTTACAGTCACCGCGGTCACCTTTGCCTTTGTATAGGGTAATGATGTTAGCATCGCGCATATCCTGTGGTATATATCCCGCTTCCCAACATTTACACAACAGATTGTGCAGGATGGGTAATATGCACTTGAGCCTGATAATTTCTTGTATGGAGCTGAAACCTGGACTTCGTACGCAAAACAAGAACGTCGACTCAACACATTTCATATGCGCTGCGTAAGAAACATCTTGCATATAACTTGGCAGGACAGAGTCACAAACGAGCGAGTTCTAGAAATTGCACAGCTGCCTAGCTTTACCGCTTTGCTTAAGCAAAGACGATTGCGGTGGCTAGGGCATGTGTACCGCATGGAACCTTCGCGTCTACCGCGGCGTGTCCTGCTTGGCGCCGTAGCTAACGCCAAAAGAGGAGTTGGAAGACCGATGCTACGTTTCAAAGATTGCGCCAAACGGGACATGGCTGCGTTTGACATCGACCATCAAAGCTGGGAGAAGCTTGCTGAGAATAGGGATGTATGGAGAAAGCGTGTGTTTGATGGGCGTAAAGCTCACGATGATGCCTGGTTCGCTGGTCTCGCAAACAAAAGGCAAAAACGACATCTAAACATGCATGTGCCAGTCTCTAATTCCACCTTCGTTTGTAGAGCGTGCGGAAAGTCATGCCGCTCCCGTATCGGCTTATACAGCCATGAAAAATCTTGCCTCAGACACTGAATAAATCGTCTGTCACAGACGTATGAGGCCAATGATGATGATGTTCAGCAGTGGACTGTTGTTGCTGTAGTAGTTATAGTAAGTAGTAGTGTAAAATACCAGTATCTACGAGATTTTTCGGGTTTCTAATCGTCTTGTTAATAAGTTACTTTGAAACATGTACCTACCATTTTGTCTTCTTTGTTCCAAAGCCAGTGTACACAGACCGGGTACGAAGCACAGTCTGTCCCAAAAACACTGAGTCTCCTAACAAGGGGTCGGAAATCCGAACTGGCGTTCGGAGCAAATTGTCGCAATCAGGCAAGAAGAAAAGAAATGCTGGAAAGTAATCACCATTGACCAAAGATAAAAGGCTTTCCCTTTGTTTAAATGACGAGGAATCTTTTCCGGAGTAAAATTGTGCATACAACATGACTAAAAATCGAAAGCAACACTACACATCAAACAAAAATTGTAACAAAAAAATCTTCATATCAGTTCAATATCTTAATTCACAATGTTTTTATTGTAACTGGATAACACCGACTGCAATATAAATTTTGAGCTACAATTTGAAATCAAAGGATCAAAGGACTGAAGGACTGCTGTGAGGGTGTATTTAGACCGTGAAACTGAACAACTTTCCCCTAGGATACGATCGGCTGACTGCATTCACTATGGGAAGTCAACAACTTGTTGCCGTTCCCTGAAAAATGTTCTCATGGAAAGTTATTCAGTTTCATGGTCTGTTAGTATTTGGAGAGCTGTCCCTTGCACCCTGTCTATAATACTAAGTAGATTATTTTATAATAATAGTATCGTTTCTTTTGCTTCAGGTGAACGAGAAGTCGTGGTGATTACATTGGCATCACAAAAGGTACGTACAAAATACGTTGCGGGCTTAGGTCGTTTCCATACTTGACTTTTGTTGCTGCGCATTTTTAGCGCGCCACGCATGCGTTTGTCAGATGCAAGGAAATTTCAAATTCTCCCGACATTGGCGCAGAAGCAACGCAAAAAATTGCGTTGATTGACCAATGCATCTCCCTCTGTTACATACCTATTTTGCACTAACGAGAGGGCCTCAAGTCTGCTAAATAAAAATAATTTTCTCTTGGATGCCGATGGCATGTCAGTTGGATGGTTTTGATCATTTCGTAATCTGCAAAAAAAAAATGTATGGAAAATTACTGTGGCAATAGAATGACAATTGAGTGTCGCTGGCATTACAATGGCTAAACAAGTAGGTAGATGTGTTAAAAAACCAAAACCCGACAGCGGTAATTTTGAAGTAGTATTTTGCTGTAAAAATTCGCCATCTTGAATCTATAATTTTTTAATATAGCCAGTGTCACTCGCGCTGCTGAGACGAATCTAACGACACCTCATTCGTCAAAATCCAACTATCCGTTTGGGCTGTAGCCCGTGAAAAAGAACTTCATTGCCCACATACATACATACATACCTACATACTCTCGAAAAACATAACCCTCCTTCTGAGGCAGTCGGGTAAAAATTAGCAGACTTGAGGCCCGGGTGTGGAATTCGCCTTTGTTAAAAATGTATTATGGGATTCCGAAATAACGGAAACGAACGACTTAATTTGGGGATTTACAACATTGTAATGCGAGATGAATATTTATGAATAATACATTCGGGAGGTCTGGCGACCATTTTGAAAAATAAATTACTACCGACATTTTGAAACATGTAAAAAATTGGAGCTTGCCGTTCTGAAGATAGGTACTCTTTTAAAAGGGTTTTTAGGTTATTGTCAAATTGTGGAGTATACCTAGTAGGTATTCTAATGATGAAAGTTATAAAGTGTCTTTATGAGATTTGTCGCTATAATACAATAAATTAAAGATCAATGGGTATTTAAATTGATAAAAAGTTTGCGACTAATCTTACCTTTAATGTTTTTGGCTAAGAGTTTGGCCCTTTTGCTGGAGCAGTATAAGAAACTCCTAATAGGCAGCAGCCACTGGACTATTGTGGCTGTTGAGTAAATAATAAAATGTTTCTGCTACAAAAACGATGGAATGGAGTATTCCCTCCAGTGCATGCACATAATTGTATTTACCTGTTATCGGTATTGATGTCGACTCCACTTTTATTCGCTCGCGTCACACAATAATTGCATTACAACTTTTCAATTTGCAATATTGGTTTTCCGCTGACATATTGGCCCTTTGATGTCGCGATAGCAGTACGTTTTTTTTGTCGAACACTACAGTAGTCAGTTTTTTTTTTATCTTTTTTTATTTGACATAGAGTGACTAATTCGTGTTATCTATTGTTTTTTGAGATCATATTCATCAATAGTAGTAAGTACATGTATAGGTACCTATTAGTACCTAATAATATTTAATAATCTACCGTAGGCTCAGAATGAGGTAGGTTTATTTGTGGAATCTTTGACAAGTACCTAACTGAAATGGCTGCTTAATACAGGAATACAAATAAAACCTGTTAGTACCTACAAATCGCGTGCGGGTTCATGATCATCCTGAAATATGTGCGTCCAAAGTGAACACGCGGGCGAAGTGTACTATTAGTGTGTATAATACTTAGGCTGCGTCCCCAGACCTACGGCACGGCGCCGGCGCCGTGGATAGTCACGGCGACGGCGGGCACCGTGCCGTGCCACGGTGTACACCGTGCTATGGCACGGCGTGCATCACGTCGGCGTCACGGCGTGCGTCACGTTAGCGTCACGGCGACAAAGCTGACGCGGGTATTATATATTCTTTGGTTGGTGCTACTGACACTGGCCACTAAGACGGGCAAATATTATTTGGGGGCACGGTCGCGCTCCGGCCAAGACAAGCCATCCAAAAATATGAAATACATATCGCGAGGGCAAAAGCATGAGAGTATGAGTACGAGACTATCATCAAAAGTATTAGACTATCATCTAAATTAAATTATAACAAAATAATGTCACATTCCGAAAATAAAACAAAGACTATGTGGTCAATCATAAACAGAAAAACTATAAAAAAACGACATAAAGAACATAAAACTAAATTATAATAACAAATCCATTGTATGTCCCAAAGCTGTTGCTAACTGCTTTAACTGAGTACTTCTCGACTGTGGGTGAGTCACCGACTCCGACAACAGATGCTACGCTGAGTTGTGGCAGGGATAGCGGCCTGCTCGCCAGCTATCAACTCCCTATACTTACTTGCGATCGGTTTCTGAGCGGGAAGTATCAAATATAATAAAAAAATTGCCAAACAAGTATTGCAATGGTGTGGGTGGATGATATTCCACTTATGCTGATAAAGAAATGTGCAAACGTACTCACACCTCCGCTAACCTTTCTAATCGACCAGTCAGTCATTTGAATCAGGCATTTCTCCCGACGCGTTAAAAATAGCTGTAATTAAAACTATCCTCAAAAAAGGCGGCGCTGCAAATAATATTAGTCAATACAGGTCAATTGCGATTTTACCATCAGTGTCAAAAATATTCGAACGGGCAATGGCAAATCGAATCAACGATTTCCTAGAAATATATAAATTATTGGATAATGATCAGTACGGCTTTAGGAAAAAATGCACCACAACTCTAGCTGTCTACACTTATATTCAAGAGGCAATGAACTACATTAGAAATAAAGATTACGCTGTAAGAAGTATGCTAGAATGTAAGGTACATTCTAGCATACGTCTTACTAGTATACATTAACGGCCTGCCTAAAGTAGTTGACTGTCACTGCACCCTCTTTGCTGATGATATTTCCCTTCTATTCCAATGTCACAAAAATGACAATGACTACAGGACAACAATTTGGAAATTAACAGCGATAAAACTAAGATAATACAGTTTCAGCACTATCAGAGACAACCTATTAGCTTAGAATAAGCCACCACGGCAAGATTAAAAATCGAAGAGGTACATTCGTGCACGTTGTTGGGTGTTACCACAAAGTAAGTATTGGCTGGCGCAATCCAGAGAGTCGGCTTCGAGCAAACGCGGCTAAACTCACTCAGACATCCACACGCGTCGTTTACGCGCTCTGTGGAACCGTGTCGAACCGGCTCATGGCTGAGTGTGAACGGCGCGTTCGGTGCGAGCGGACGGAATGGCGAGTAAAGAAAAATGATTTTGTGGGTGTATAACACAACAGAAAATTGTGCATTGTCATTTTTCAGTTACCCACGCAAAAATGAAAATTAAGTACCTACTTAGAACTCTCTTAGTTGATAAATAAATAGATACCTACTTCAAAACACTAGAAATGAAGGGATTTCTTTTTAAGAATCTTATTTTTCATTCGTAATATGTGCTTTAGCGTTTTAGGTACGTACGTAGAAGTAGGTAGATTGCGCTTTAGTTTGATTTGGTAGGTTAAATGGGTTGAGGTAGGTACCTACCCACAGTAAATAGATACCTACCTAGTCAGCATTTGAGGTGAAAGCGACTAAAGGGAAGCGATGAGACTAAAGAGAAGCGATGATAACTTCATTAAAAAAATCAGAAAGTAAAAGTAGCAACCCTAAAGAGTAGGCATAAGTGATCGAAAGAAAGGGCGAGCTGGCCTTCTGTAAATTCTCTATTTTGTGGTGTTACCATTGATACCTACGTTTGCTGGAAATCAAAACTATCCCAATTTATTTACGCCCTAAGTGTACTAAAATCCAACACTAACATTGAATGTGCCCTCTCGGCCTATTACGCTTATGCTTTCGCGTGGTTAAGTTATGGGGTAATATTGTGGGGTTGCACATCGGTTGCAAAAAATATGCATGCGCATCTATATTAATAATTTCGTGCAGGGGTAACGATTACCCCCTGTTTTCTGTTTACTAAATAATCACACATAAAAAAATATTGTTTTTGAGTCGACAAAATACATCTAAATTTAGCGATTTATCGAGAATTTTATAAAATTCTAGCGATACTGACAGGCAAAATATAGTATAGGCCCTGCCATTTTTGTAAGTATCCCGTATCCAATATTATTAATTAATTTAATTATCATAAGTGCATTTCTTGCAATTTTATATAAAAATGGGGTTCACCTTTTTTATCACCGTGTATAATGCATACGTTTTATAAATCTAATACTTTTTATGTTTTACGCAGATTTTGTTACTCACCACTGACTCACTGAGACACTGAGTATCATCAAATTGTTAGGATACTTTCTAAAGTAATAAGAAGCTGAAATTTTGTGTGTAGACTAAAATTTTTCATTATCACTATGCGAGTGGCAAAAAAAAACAACTTGTATTAATTTCTCATCTCCTCTTCACCACCCGGTTGTTATGAAGGTTTCACTTTTATGCTAGAGTTCAACTAGGGTTCAGATAATAGGTATACAGACACATGTAATAGTGTAATAGGGCGTATAAATTGAGATGCTTGACTCTGTTTATGATTTATTATATCTTTTTTACAGAGTATACTCCATTCAAAATGATAGTCATGTTATGTGTCATGACTAGCCTAAGCGGAAGGCCAAGTTACGTTGGACGCGTAGTATCTAAGTGTCGCGACCACCGTAACTTGGCCTCCCGCATAGGCTGATCATGATGTCATTTCTTCAATAAATGACCCAAGGATTGCGAATTGACTGTATGCTCATTCCCGGCAACATTTTACATAAAAGTGTTTAAAAGGAATCCATGTTTTCATTTTGAAAATGGAACGATAGGGTTGCCTCTAATTTATCGATATGTCGCAGTACGATGGCAGAAATAGGTTTTTGGCCAAAGGCCGGCATATGGCAAGATCGTAGACTTCCTTCGGCCATCGTCCTAAGCTGATCCATTTTTTGCCAAAAACCTAGGATTTTGGCCAAAAACTTAGGATTTTGGCCGAAATTCTAGATTTGTTTAGTATTATGGCTTTTTTTTGCATTTCGGGGAAACTTCTTCTTCTTCGAGGGGTACACCAAGTCGCCAACGACCCGATGGACCCTGGTGTCAGAGTTTTTCAACTGCCTACTGCAAGTAGCAGGCCTCTGACATGGTTGTGTAACGATAACGACCGAAAGTTACCCTCTTTACTGTGGTAACTGTGACCTCAAAAAATGTACGACGTAAGAAATGCTCTGGAGCAAATACTATATTTTTTCTTGGCTTGCATAATGTTTTTGGAATAAAAAAAAATCACAAAAACAGCAAAAATAAAAAAAACTTGGATTCAATATTTATGTAACATTAACTAACTATTTCCCTTACGTTCTTTATAGCAAAAGATTCCTCATTTAATTCCCGAGCGCTAATACAGTAAGGTTTTAGCAGATTAACTAATTTTAATTCAACAAACCCTTCTTCTTCTAAGTCGGTGCACTCTTATCAGAGTGGTCGTGGTCGCTATTGGTGTTGGTGGCACGCTTCACCAGTCGCCGCCACTCATCTCGGACGGCCGCTTTTCTCGTGCACTCGTGTAAGGGACCACCGAGAGTAGATTTTATTAGGTCTGTCCATCTCATCGGTGATCTGCCACGAGCTCGTGTTCCTTCAACCTTGCCCTGTACTACGAGGCGTTCAACGGAGGAATTATCTCGCCGGGAAACGTGGCCAAAGAAAGTAAGTATGCGACTTTGTACAATTGATGACAGACGCTGTGTGATTTTGAGCTGCTGAAGAATAGAGTCATTCGTTCTGAGTTCAGTCCACGACACCCCGAGCATCCTTCTCCAGCACCACATCTCAAGGGCATCAATCTTACTCTTTTCTGTATCTCGCAGGGTCCACGTCTCTGCTGCGTAAAGAAATATCGGGAAAACGAGAGATCTCACTAATCGGACTTTTGTGGCATTGGTTATATCACGGCTCTTCCATACTCTCTTTAATTTGTCCATAGACGATCTGGTAATGGCCATGCGCCTCTTTATTTCTTTAGCACATCCACCGTTATTAGTTACCAGAGCTCCTAGGTATACATATGATGTTACAACTTCACAGCCTGCAACGTTTGTTATTTCTGGGGAGTTATCGTTTTGCCGGTCAACAATCATCACTTTTGTCTTGCTGCGGTTTATTTTAAGTCCAAATTCTAGGCTGATAGTCTCCATTTTGCGTAAAAGTTGTTCCAATTGGTCAATACTTGTAGCGAATAAGGTGGTGTCATCAGCATCAACAAACCCATTTTTATTCAAAAATTCGGACGGTCCTCGCGATGAAACCAGCCTCCCGCTGACCTCCCGCCCCGCATCTCACCCCCCCTTAACCCTAATCTTGAAATCGTATTTTTTGGCATGGATCCTCGCCTTAAGAAATAGTTATATGTTTACGGTGAAATTTTACTAGTGACCGAGATACGAAAAAAATAGTTACTGAAATAAGCTGATCGGCAATTTTGTATGAGAGGTCCAAAATTTTTTCGTATTTCGACCTATGTTCCTTGGGGAAAGTTGTTCCTTATCACCAGCCGGTTCTGAATTTTCGCTATCGGTCACTAGTAAAATTTCACCCCATATAATCAATGTCATATGCGCTGCTGAGACAAATCTAACGAATGTATTTACTTATGCAACCCATACATACATAATAACTCCCGAAAAGCATACTCTTCTTCAGAGGAAGAACAGTCCTCACCAATCGATATTATCGATATCGACAAATCTGTTATCGAGGGCGAGGGTACATCACATTTAATTTTTTCTTATTTTGGCATAATTGTTACAGCGCATGTCAGGCC
Source organism: Phthorimaea operculella (assembly GCA_024500475.1). NCBI lineage: Eukaryota > Metazoa > Arthropoda > Insecta > Lepidoptera > Gelechiidae > Phthorimaea > Phthorimaea operculella. The sequence goes on from JANFCV010000424.1 coordinate 73,193, forward strand.
ACATGACAAGCTACGTCAGCCATAGTTAAGATATTGTTCTTTAAAGGACTTGGAACATTTTTGTATGAGAACTATGCTCTTCCTCTAACTAAATATAAAAAATCTAAAAAAATATTGATCAGCAGAATTAAATTGTATGAACATAGAACATAGTCATTCAAGTGTTTATATTTTACTATCGCGACATTTCTCTAGCATGCAGGATATTCTTAAATCTTCTGCTCTTATCTTAGTGTCATACACTAATGGGCGTCGGCAACCACCATCGCAAAGTCGTCTCTACTCTTCGCCAGTCGTGCCTTTATTCTTAAATCCAATTATGTTATAACTCAGACTCAATTGTCTTTTTTTACAGTAAACCTACAAGGAAAACATAAAATTTCGTTTTATGTTAGCTAATAATCCATTACCATCGTGCGTGTCAACTTTAAGCCGCTATTCCGAACAGACCAGCCGACAGCCGACAGCACATACTGCAAGGGCCGCAGCTATCGGCAGTTGCAGCACATGCTGCGGCAGTTGCAGCAGATGCGATTCCGAAGGCACCGGCTAACAGCCGACAGCCGACGGCACATGCCGCGACTGCCGATGGTTGCATGTACACTTAGGTAGATATGATAGGTACCTACAGGTAGTAGGTACCAAGGGTTTAAAGCGTGATTTACGTACATACATCAATCACGCCTTAAACCCTTGCGGGGTAAGCAGAGCTTCAACGGCCGTAAAAATACGGTCGTTATCGCCAGCTTTATCAATATTGAGGGCCATTTGAGTTATTGTCGTGTATCACTATAGTGAGAGGTTGTCAGCCTGTCGCCAAAAATTGCAACACACATGTTACTTTCAAGTCGCTGCTTACGACACTCACAGGCCAATATGGAGTGATGCTATTCTAGGCCGGCATCACACGGCAGAGTAGCAGGTAGGTACATAGGTACCTACAGATAACTCACGCACGAACTGTAAGTATGTACTTACTTGGTTTAATTCAGTGTAGGTACCGTAACTCGAACCTAGGTAGGTACAAGTATCGCAACGGTTTATGAGCGCTGACCTTGAATGCGCAGTATTCATATTTTGGGACTGTTTGGCGGGGGGACTGAGGCGCGACGCGGGAGGTAGCGCGCCAACGCAGTCTATTGGTTTGATCAGTCACGTGCTATTCCCGCGCTTCGGCTGACGTCTCGCGTCCCTGAAGTACACTTGCGCAGAGTTACTTTTTTGTCGAATATTTATTTTGTTGATTTTTGTTATCTGTTCATTTTTGTTTATTAAATCTTTTGTTTTTATTGTTGTTGTTTTGTTGTGCGGTGTTGGTTAAAATGCCAAAGAAAAAAATATTGATCCGGCAGGCCAGAAAAATGGTGTATGATGTAAACAATCATACAGTAGAATCCGTTTATAATGACATTGAAGGGAATTGACAAACACGTCATTATAAGCGGACGTCATACAAAAGGTAGGTTGTATGTCGTATGACCCAACCCTATACATGTATGACCATCGCTTATATTTTAATTATAATTCCTTCGCTACTGTTTAGTTTTATTCTCCACTTTCTAATCTGCATATCATTCGACCTTTTTTCTCAATCGTAAATGCTTTTCGGCGTAGAGATGACATTCTTTCACAGGATATCGTCGTTTAGAGTCATGTCGGTCATTAAAACCGGAAATAATTCACAAAAATGGGTCATAATAACCGACATGTCACTGTAAGCGAGTCATTATATCCGACCTTTTTTCAAGAATTTTGGATGAAAACCAAACTACGGTCTGTAACTACGTCTAAGCGGTTGGTCAATTTATGCGGTGTCATAATAAACGGATTCTACTGTATTAAAAAAGAAACAGAAGAACTTATATTATAACATAGTGATGATGAGGATGAGTTAGATGAACATGATGATGAAGTGCCTTCTACGAGTACCGGCGGTTACACCTTACCACCAACAATTGCTTCAGAAATTTTGTCAAGCGATGATGAGTTAATGGAAGGGGTATCACCATTATAATATGAATATAAATACCTACATTTGTTTTATTTGCCCTTCCCTTTATAATATATATTTACTAGATGCACGACAAACTTTCGCATTTATAATATTAGTAGGATCTTATAATTTAAGCTTTTAAACTAACCTAAGCGACTATTTTTAATACGCACTGATGTTCGTTGCGTATGGCTTTAATATTGTAAAAAATTTGGGTATACACATTTTTGTGCGCGAGTATACACCTGCGCAAACATCCCCTCCACTTTGGCCGAGCGCTCATAAACCGTTGCGACACTTGTATAATAGGTACCTTTGAAATTACCGCTGTCGGGTTTCGTTTTTTAATAATTTTGATAGTTATTTACTGCTTAGTTATTTTTGAATCACACATTTTACGTTTTATAGCAAAATAGCAAAAATAGATACGTGTGAATCGCACGGCCGCTGCAGCAATACTGATCTGCAGTCACGGCAGTTTTTCCGACAGACATCATCATCATTTCATCCACCACATTTTTTTATTTGACTTCATGTCGTTCCCTGTTGTGAAGTCATTCCTTTTATTTTCATCAGTCAGCTACCAGTACTAGCTATGAACATCCAACAGACGATTTATCTGCATCATAGACCTGAAGACAGTGTTTTGTCTTTTAATACTTCATTATTTTCTATTTAAATCTACTCACATGGAGGTTCATCATGCATAATAATAATATCATATTCTGTCAAACACTTTGCCTGCGGTTTCACTTGCGGTTTTTAGCTGCTTAATCTAATCAATCTAAGTTTGAAACAAATTGCATTAAAAATCCTTGATTGACCTACGGAAAAACTAGTTAGGTACCCGTTTAGTTTTTTTATATATTGTAAGACATTGTTTTAGCTGGGAAGGATGCGCAAGTGGATAAGTTTGCCTTTTAAGGAAATGAGTCTCCTTTAATTAAGTTTTCAATAGGCCAGTAGCTTTTCCATGCATTTTCTATTCGCGCTTGGCGTTAAGCGTAAAATAGAACTAAAGGAGTGGTTTTGGATAGAGACTATGTATCTAACTGTTCTAGTTCTATTTTACGCTTAACGCGCTTAGTTATACACCGTGTTACAAAACAACCCGTAAATATCCCATACAAACTGAGTTAATTTTGTATTGGAGGCCCAAATTTTTTTTTCATATTTCGACCCATGTTCCATTGGGAAAGTTGTTCAGTTTTACGAGTACCTTGACCTCCTTTAAGCTTTATTGGTTATTTTGTAACACCCAGTAGAGTTTATAACCTACTATTTAAACTACCGTGTAGATGTCAGTTTCTGGAATAATTGCTCTTATGTCTAGGTAAAAGCGGATTTCCTTGCTTGCACCACGTTTAATGGAGGAAGCTTGCTCAACAGACTGTAATTTTAAATTTATTTAAAAATAGTTACATATGTTTCATTCGTGGTCATAGTTACATATGTGGAAGGCTTTAGCATAATCAACAAGTGCTTAAATACAGCTGTTTGTAGTATTCTGTGTCGTAATATGAATACGTAGTAACAAAATTTGATTTTTCTAGGAATTATGCTACACATTAGAGAAATGTCAGTATAGTAATAAATGAACTCCTTACTATGTTCTCTTTATTGACATACATCACAAACCTGGTGGTCAATATTTTACCATTTGTTAGCTTTGGGGCACATTTTGACCATCATCCTTTCCATCCATGAAAAGCAAGATATTTCGGGTGTTATTTAAGCAGTAAGCAAAAAAATGCTATTTGTAATGCTAAAAATTAACTTTGTTAAGCAGAAATTGCTAATCGTTAAGCAACTCTTGGACAGTAAATATTTCAGAACAACAATATATTTTATCGGACATGTGAACATAGGTAATAAGAAAACTTCAATGCGCGTGTCATACGTATAAAAATTTTGTTATGCGATTTTACAGCACGTAAATATATATATTTTTTTAATTTAAATAGCAACTTAATAATCAATCAAAAATGTCGAGGTCGAGCCTCAAAAAATACACAATGGTAGTGTTTTTAATTGCTTACGGCAGTCTTCCTCTTCCGTCCAAATAAAACGAAAGTCAAAGTACTTGCTAAGCACAATATTATCCGTGTCAGAGGCCATGTCAATCATGTCGATGGGCATGCTCAACTATACTTACAGTCCAGCAAAAAAGAGTAGACAAAAAATGAGGGCGCCACTGAGTAAGAAATTTCAAAATTATATGGCAATATTAACTATGAATGGCAACAATTTAGTATGAAAAAATTTTAGTTCCATTTTATTTAATTTCTACTCTTTTTTGCTGGACTGTAAATATGTCAGAAGTCAGGCCTCTGTCATGTACTTAATCATGTCAGAGGCCTACTTTACCATATTAGAGGCCTAGTCAACGTTGAAATAACCTTGACAGAGGTCTCCTGATTCGTCAAGTAGTTCGTTGACCTAATGTACCTTAAGTAGGATAGAAGAAATGAGAGATTGCCCGCATGACACTTAAGCTGCTTGTAAAAACTTGCTTCTCAAATTATTATTTTGCTGCCCCGATAATCACTTAATATTATTTGCAGCCCTAATGTTATTTGTCGGACTAAGTTATTACATTGTTGCCCAAAGTTTGTAAGTCGCTTTTTGTCGCCAATCGAAATTTATGGCATACCAATAATTATTTATCTTTTTGAGAGACCCAATCTCTTTGGTGACTGAGAATTGTGTCACGCCGTGGATTATCACGGCACGGCGTCGTGGTCCAGCGAGGCGCCGTGCCGTGGCACGACACGACGTCGTGTCGTGCCACGGCGTGCACCGTGACGTTCCACGGCGCCGACGCCGTGCCGGAGGTATGTGGACACGCACTTATTTTATTGTCATTGACTTAGGTCAAAATATTTTAAACGTGGTTCTAACTAATCAAAATTAAAATTCATCATAGCTGTTCTAAAGTTTTCCCCAGTAACACTCAACTAGAAGTTAAACTTCTAGTAAAATATGCATAAGTTTTTGCTTTTAGAGTCGAGTATAAATTATCCTAGTTTCAGCTTCTAGAAGCTTTGTAAATAGCACGAAAAGAAAAAGCTCATGAAAAGTCCTTTTCATTAAACAAACTTTTTTATTACTTAACTAAGTGAATTAGCGTAATCTTCGTAATGGTTAAGCTGTGTTAGAGCGCAAAGACAAACACTGAACTACGGCTTATTAAAAGATCTTTATACTTTTAATGAGTAAAGTAATTGTAATCTGTGGTTATTGGTGTTGGTTACATAACTACGAGTACCTATTGATAGCTTATAATTAGTTTAGTAATATTTGTTATTATACTGTTATTTAACCCAAATAATATAAAAATAAAGTCGGGTGTAGATGTAGGTAACGAGTGGACTGCGCGTGTCGAGTATGTATTAGTACAAACGCGTGTTAAGCGCGTAGGCTGCACATATTATAACGGTAGTAAGTCTGAATCCGTACGGTACATGCGTAAAGTACATTCACGAAGTTTATATAGGTTACTGGTAGAATTGGTTTACAATCCAAACTTCTAGGACTGGATCCTTACTAACAGGAATCCTACAAAACAACAATTAGGTAATCAGCTTTTTAAATAATTTTGAGTTATCAATCAGTCACCCGTTACCTTAAAAACGTTAAAAATATGACGTGCATCTGCCAAAGTAAGATTCTATTGAAATTATATTTTACACATGTATTTTATTAAAAAGTAATTTTATCATCTTCCAAGTTAATGTAAAAGATACACAACGAAAAAAGGAATCCTCAAACGTCGGCAATAAAACGTAATCCCGGTAAGATCGGATGTCACTTGTTGCGCTGATGACGGAGCAGATTGCCGGCACTGGGAGCGGATTGATGGAGAGTAAATGGGGATCTCGCTTCAGTACTTTTATGAAGTAGCTTCATTCAGTATACAGGTGACTTGACAGTGAAAATCTATTGAGCTAGGAACGCAAAATAGGCGCACGCAGACGTTGAGTTGCTGAAAACAGCCCGTATACCTAACCATTACCATTACCATAATTGAACTTACAATATTATGTTTAAAACTCCTTTAAGCGTGGCGTTGGTTGCGCTTCGGCTAGATGACCGACAGAGGACGGCTAGCAGCGACTGGATGGCGAAAAGAGGAGACTGTCCCTTATGGCGTACCGTGGCCTACGTGTCAAGTAGTGGACTATTGTAAAGAGGAGTAGCTGATGTGACGATGATGAAACGGGCACAACAGTCCATAATTTTTCATACTCAACCCATTCTCTGGGTTTATTGTGTGACGGTTCAGCCGTTCACGCACAAATATAATTCTTCAATATTAATATGTTTACTAACAATATGCTTTGTTTATGAGCACATTTGGGATGAAAGTCATCTTTCAATAATGCATAATTCTTTCATACCATAAATTGCGCTCAGTTTAAACACAAATATCAGAATAGATGCATTTTGTTTGTGGCAACAGAAATTTCAAAGATAGTTGAACGATTTATGTTTCATAATAGACCAGAAATAATATTTTATATTCCCAAATCAATGTTGATTCTAGCCAATTCGTGCATAGTAGCACCATCTATTGATATTGCACAGAACTAGCTGAATGATACGTGACGTGAGGCAGTGCGCTGTTTTACCAGTAATATCTGAGCAACAGATTTGGAGTCGAACGTAAGAAGGGCTGCGATTGGTCGTAATAGCATATTGCTACTGGTTGATATACTTATTTCGACCAGCCAGACTCCGACTGCCCGGCGCGGTAGGACACCCGCCGCGGGTGCGCGGGCGACGCGGGGGTGGGCGGCCGCCGGCCTGAGGCGCTTCACTTTTTTTCAGGACGGCTGAGCGAGCGGCCGGGTGCGACTGCCGGCTGCCCGGACACCACGCTCGGTGCGGCGCCATTTTCCTTTAGTTAACTTTGAAGAAACCCTGGTAAGGCCTTTTATTTTCTCTGATTTTACAATTTTTATTCCATTCTATTTAAAAGTGGTTTTGATTTTTCTGTGTTATTTTGTGCCTAGGATGTACGTTGCTGGCAGTTCGCGTGTGTTCTATTTTGCGGTTTCTAGATTAATTTTCATTGTGTTGCTACCTCGTGTTTATTCTACCTGTTTCCCATTTGTCTTTTACGTATGTGATAAACGTAATCATGCCATTGATAAATTCTAACTGTTTTGCAAGTATGTATAGTGCGTGAGTGATAGCGGCTAGCGGGAAGTCGGAGAATCGCCGCGAACAGTTTTGTTTCTACCCTCTTATTCTTGCTTCGCGGTGGCGTCATCATACCTATGGCGGGTCTCACACCTGACATCCGTCGCTGCGCATTTTTCGCTCACACAATTTGTATGAGAAGATGGCATATTGCAGGTAAATGGGAAAAGTAGGTAGATAAAAACAGGATAACCGAGTGAGTATGACATTATTGACAGAGGGCTCGATAGGCAAAGTTGTGGAAAAAAAATCGTAACCGTTTTAACCGACTGTTGAAAACAGGGGTGTCACATCGATATGTGTGTAAAAGGAAATTTATAAACCCTATATTGTTTTGGTTTGTTGAAAAATGAAGAAGTAACCGACTAGGAAAATTGTTGAGTACGGTATGGTGTATTTCTTGTTGTGAACAATGGCGAGCTATCCAGCAGTGGAATCGCAATCCGGTTTCTATGGACATAAGATTTATACATACTATAATAGGTTAGCGTTACAAGTAAAGTAGATGATTGGTGAGACAATACCGCCAATTTTCGTAGAAGGTAGGTAGATTATTTACTGAAGCTCATGTCTAGCAGTGGAGTGTGGTGTTTATAGGTGTGTAAAACCGATTAGTGATGTAGTGATGCCCATATTAGGTAGTGGATAATGATGAAATGGCATAATCTGTTCATACAACTTATTTTATGGGATGACTTTAGAATACTGACCCACGAATATGGGGTATCTAAAGGTTGCATTCTATAGGGGATGATTCTAGCTTTCATTTGATACTATTTTCAGTGTGCGGAAACGTCTAGAAATAAAGTTATGAGGTAACTTTAGAATAATGACCCACGAGTATTGTGTACCTCTAGGTTGCATTCTATAGGGGATAATTCTAGCTTTCATTTGATACTATTTTCAGTGTGCGGAAACGTCTAGAAATAAAGTTATGAGGTAACTTTAGAATACTGACCCACGAATATGAGGTAACTAAAGGTTGCATTCTATAGGGGGTGGTTCTAGCTTTCATTTGATACCATTTTCATAGTGAGGAAACGATTATAAATAAAGTTATGAGGTAACTTTAGAATACTGACCCACGAATATGGGGTAACTAAAGGTTGCGTTCTATAGGGGGTGATTCTAGCTTTCATTTGATACCATTTTCATAGTGAGGAAACGTTTATAAATAAAGTTATGAGGAACTTTAGTATTCGGACCCACGAATATGGGATACCTAAAGGTTGCATTCTATAGGGGATAATTCTAGTTTTCATTTGATACTATTTTCAGTGTGAGGAAATGTTTAGAAACAAAGTTATGATGTAACTTTAGTATACTGACCTCCGAATATGGGGGAACTAAGGGTTGCACTCTGAAGGGGATTATCCGAGCATTCATTTAATACCATTCTTAATGTGAGGAAACGTTTAAAAGCAAAGTTACGGGGCAACTTTAGTATCAGGCAGTACGAATTTAGGTTCAGTAAAGGTTGAGTTTTGTAAGGGACAATTTTAGCTTTCGTTTGATACTATTTTTAGACTGAGGAAATGTATGGGAAACGAGATACGGGAAGACTTTAGTATCCAACGATACAAGTTTAGGGTTGGAAAAGGTTGCATTTTGTAGCAGGCAATTTTAGCCTTCCTTTGATGCCATTTTTAACCTGCGGAAATATTTAGAAGAGGAGATATAGATTAATATTGGTATTTGCGGTCACCCATCCATTTGCGGTCACCCATCCATTTTAGGTAACTCATCCATTTTCGGTCACCCACCCTTTTGGTTATTTAACTGTACATGCTCATAATTCTTGCGGGGTAGACAAATAATAGAAATGGTATAATTTGATAAAGCTCGGTTTGCATATAAATTTATAAATTAAATCAACAATAAGATAATAGTTATTTGTTGTCAACCTTCTAGTACTACTAGTAACTTGCTTAGAAATAAAAATATACTGACACCTACAAAAATGGAAAGCTTTCTAGGGATGTGGCAATTTAGCAAATATCTTTGGTTCAAAAGAAAGAACGAATTTTAATTCTTTGGGGAATCGGGGAGGCAGACTGACTATCTGACGTAGATTCCTTGTTCCAAGTAGATTCAGTAAAAAGTAAATTCAGAAAAGAAAAATTATTCCAAACACTTGGCCATAAAAGTAGCTTCCTTGTTTTGCAATACAAAATGCCTTATATTGGACAGCTAGTACATCTGGACGTGGAAAATCCAGCTTTCGCTCCTTTTTGTTACTTATATACGTATCTATTTTATTACACCTCTTTTGATTTTGCAAATAAAATTAAGTTAAATTACTAAGGCATTATATCTTTTGTAACTTTGATTGTAAATGTAAATTCAGGCACTAGTTTGGGAATAATATAAGGCGGAGGGTGTCCAGTCAGGCTAAGTCGAAACCCACGGTTTGTGTTTGAGGATAGGATATTTTCAGAAAGAGGAAAACTTAAAACCTACCACCTCTTAAAATAAATAAAACTACATCTGAAAATACAAGCACACTGGTGAACAATTTCATAAAATAAGCCAGGGAGCGGGGCGGGGCTCCAACCTTAAGCCTTACCAATAAAATACTCAAGTACTAGCGACATAGTGACTTCTTAGTAGAATTGATTCGGCAGCACTTTGCTTACTTTATTTTATGTCGTTCTGTGTTAGTTGCGCCTTGACTTGAAGTACCTTTACTTACATATATTCTAACGGTGCTAGTAATTGGTGTATAGTTTTCTTATGAAGCTATGTTAAGCGGATTATTCTTCAAAATAGTGGTTAGATTAGTTAGGAGTTAGGACACACCATTCCTTATCAGCAAAAAAGTTTGGGTTACTATTTATACACAACGTAGGGTTGACGATCACCTGGCCGATTCATAAACTTTAGTCATGGACGTATAAAAGGGCGGACAGAGTCGCGCTGATAAAATCTCTGTGTAGCCCCGAGTCAGCCAGTTGGCTGTACGTACAAGAATGCACGCACACATTCACACCAAACCCAGCCATTCCGAACGCAAACGTCAGCCTACCCTACCGATTTTTGCAAAATAAACAAAAACAAAACATCATGTCGTGCGTTGTAAAAATTTGAAAAAACAGCAGAGATCAAAGGAATAAAAGTTCGGGAATCACGTTTACAGGTAAATTAATAATTTGATCACTCATTTTCATGTTTTAAATTATTTAAATTAGCCTCGAACTGAGGGCTGGTGTTGCCATTATTCACGTCATAAATTTCCCTAAAGTATAGGTAATTATTGGGTGGGTGGGTTCAAAAAATTCGGTTTCACCACATCTTAAAATTAGAAAACGAGACAAGAATTTCTCAAAACAAAAGAACGTATTATAAAAACTTACTCAACATATGGGATGTAAGTCGTAAATAGAACAATTCAATATTATCGTATTATTAACTGTGTTTTATTCTCGGGTTTTATTAGTATAAAAAATCTTAACATGGCAACCCTAATTCACTCACACAAGTTTATCCGCCGCCATTACGGTTATTCAGTTTTGACATAACTGGCATTCTGTCCGCCCTTTTATACGTCCATGACTTTAGTGAACCCAATTCTGGTAACCATGCCAAGTAGGATTTTATCTATTCGGATTCTGTGTTTCGCGTTTGTAGGTAGACTAGTAAAAAAAAAAAAAATTAGGGTAGGGTAGGGGAGGGACATCACAATTGTATAGCGAAGAAGTAGGTTGATACTATCCATAAATCACTCTATCTATGCAAGGTATTGTCGACTAGGTAATTATAATAACCATTGAGCTATAATCACCCATTATTATTCAATCGGTCTGCCGCCGTGATAAACCTTTCCAATTAATAATGGACACTGGAATAAATTAGTAATTTAAACTGAACATGTGTTGCGTACACGGAAATGACGATGAATAGAAGTTTTAGATTATTTATTACAATATGCCTACCCTGCAAATGTAACGGCATGATGTGTATGTGTGATAAAATAACTGACAATTGCTTGGATTTTTCACAGTTTGATTATGACATCAAATATTTTTGACGTATTTTCCATTCAAACCACTACAGTAATCAATTGAAGTAAATATAATTTTACTGTTCAGTCAATGTAACAAATAGCTATTCCCAGTCTTATATACATTATTCTGAATGACTCTCAAACTATTGTCAGACGTGGTGTAAATGGCCGTTTTTTGACAGCCGTTTACGCTCTGTCTACCGCGCAAGGGATATAGGAGTAATATACGTATGTATAACTCGATTTTTATAACTGTGCGTTTGGACTGATGTCAAACTTTGTATGCCTTCTGACAGTTCAAGTGTCAAATCCCATACAAAGTTTGACAGCTCCAAACGCACAGTTATAAAAATCGAGTAGGTAATATGATAACTTATTTGACGTTCCATACTTTAGCGCCATCTAAACTTGATATTTTCTCTGATTACAAAAATTTTGCTAGTTACTTAGCCAAGAAAAAGATTAAACAAATAGCAAACAAACGATTGCAATGTCAAAAGCAGGCCTACCTGTTGCAGTGCAGCGTCGCTGGAGCGCCACAATATCTGTTATGCGAACAATAGATTGTCATCTGCCTTGCTCGCTTCGCTTGCCCCGCTTGCCCCGCTTGCCCGAGCCCGGTCTCATTCGGAGTTGAAAGTCGAGGTAACCGGCAAACAGTAAAAACTTCCTCTTTCATTATGCATCCGTTTTCTTTCTTCTCTTCAAGAATCAAGAATCAAGATGATTTATTTTCCGGAATCTACAGGTCTTAAAAATTAAACAAGAACATTATATTCGGCTGGCATGCAAGCGTGCAAAATATAGAGTAGCAAGTAGGTCTTAAAGCTAGAAACACACGTAACGTCTGTTTATGCGTTATTTTTGCGCAGCGTTATCGCAAGTGTTAGGACAATACGAATTTTAACCGCATTCCCATGTAAATACGGTTATTGTCAAACCGTTTTATAAACCGTATTGGTATGAAAATAAGGTGGAATACGATAGCGCTGCGCAAAAATAACTTAATTCTAGCCTTAATTTGATCGCAATTTTATAATTTTACAGAAAGTTTTCTCTCTCAGTGCGTGATAATATTTTATGTCATAATAACCTATTTGATGCCTTATAGAATATTTACAAAGATATTCTTAGCTATTTAATTAGTCTAGAAAAAAAGTTAAACAAATGGCAAACAAACGGGTAGCAATGTCAAAAGCAGGCCTACCTGTTGCAGTGCAGCGTCGCTGGAGCGCCACAATATCTGTCATGCGAACAATAGATTGTCATCTGCCTTGCTCGCCTTGCTCGCTTGGCTTGCATCGCTTGCCTGAGCCCGGTCTCATTCGGAGTTAAAAGTCGAGGCAGCCGGCAAGCAGTAAAAACTTACTCTTTCATTATGCATCTGTTTTCTTTCTTTTAGATTTTGAGGCTTGAGAATTTAAGAATTTGAGCCATTTGAGGCTTGAGAATTGGTCGGACAGTGAGTTTGACCATCGCAAGTGCCATCTAAAGTGACTATATTTTCTGATTACAAAATTGCTCCTATTTACTAAGTATAGAAAAACCAGTTTAACAAATAGCAAACAATCGGGTAGCAATGTCAAAAGCAGGCCTACCTGTTGCAATGCAGCGCCACAATATCCGTCATGTGAACAATAGATTGTCATCTACCTTGTTCGCCTTGCTTGCTTCGCTTGCCTCGCTTGCCCGAGCCCAGTCTCATTCGGAGTTAAAAGTCGAGACAGCCGGCAAACAGTAAAAACTTCCTCTTGCATTATGCATCCGTTTTCTTTCTTTTCTTAAGGCTAGTACACGTAACGTCCGTTTATGCGTTATTTTTGCGCAACGCTGTCGCATGCGTTAGGACATTACGAATTTTAACCTCATTGCCATGTAAATACGGGTTATGTCATACCGTTTGAAGTAAACCGTATTGGTATGAAAATAAGGTGGAATAGATAATGTAGAATACAATAAAAAAAGTTAAACAAATAGCAAACAAACGGGTAGCAATGTCAAAAGCAGGCCTACCTGTTGCAGTGCAGCGTCGCTGGAGCGCCACAATATCTGTCATGCGAACAATAGATTGTCATCTGCCTTGCTCGCTTGGCTTGCTTGGCTTGCCTCGCTTGCCCGAGCCCGGTCTCATTCGGAGTTAAAAGTCGGGGCAGCCGGCAAACAGTAAAAACTTCCTCTTTCATTATGCATCCGTTTTCTTTCTTTTCTTAAAGATAGAAACACACGCAACGTTCGTCTAGGTATATGTTATTTTTCGAATTTCAACCTCATTCCCATGTAAATACGGTTTATGACAAACCGTTTGAAATAAACCGTATTGGTATGAAAATAAGGTGGAATAGATAATGTAGAATAGAAAAAAAAAGTTTAACAAATAGCAAACAAACGGGTAGCAATGTCAAAAGCAGGCCTACCTGTTGCAGTGCAGCGTCGCTGGAGCGCCACAATATCTGTCATGCGAACAATAGATTGTCATCTGCCTTGCTCGCTTGGCTTGCTTGGCTTGCCTCGCTTGCCCGAGCCCGGTCTCATTCGGAGTTAAAAGTCGGGGCAGCCGGCAAACAGTAAAAACTTCCTCTTTCATTATTGTTACCAGCGTTATCCGCTACCACCAGCGCCACCTCCAACCGGACATGAATCTAATAGTTTAATTAATCATTTGCTTTCATTTAACTAATTTAACGATACATACATCATATTATGCTATATATTAAATCAGCTGGATTATTCATTAACAATTTATTTGCGATAATTAAGTAGTTGGTATAAATAAGGCTTTCAGTTGTTAATTGCATTCTAATATACTAGCGCCATCTCGTATTACATGGTAGAAGTTACCACAGTCGAATTATATTCTGATTAAGTAAAATATCAAGATAATCCTTGTTACATTATATAATATTTATTTTTAATATTGATTTTATCAGATAATTGTTTTGTTTAACTTTTACGTTTTGTTTAATGCGGTTGATAGATTCTATGACACATTTTTATAATTCAAATAATTTGTACTTCCGGTTCCATATTTTTTCCATTCGCGCTTGTGAACGGCTCGTAGATTGAATTTGTTCTTCGTGGCGTAAGGTGTGTTACTCTGCCTGAATAAAAAGTCTACAGCTGCAGAACCACGTTTTACTTCTTCATCTCCCTGGACACTTCTCCAATATCTCAGAAGTGGTATCCAGAACACGAGCGAGCCCACAAAAATGTCTGGCCCTTATATTGGCGGAGTGGGACAACGACGGAAAGCCAGACGAAGATTCAGCGAGTCGTCATCTGAAGATGAAGAAAATGAAGATTTTTTTTCTTTGTCGTCAAAAAAACGGAGGCGTGTTACCCCATCGGATGCAGAGTTGGTCCCAAAATTTCGACCTGAAGATACATCTACGAATGTTAACGGCTGGCTTCATAAAATCGACCAGCTTGGGGATATCTACAAATGGACAAAAACTGATCGACAATTCATTATGCAACTTCGTCTTCGCGGTTCGGCGAGAGAATGGTACGACGACTTGGACAACTACAACTTGAACTGGACACAGTGGAAAGAAGCACTCAGCACAGCATTTCCGAGGTCTACCGACTACGTAGACAAGTTGGAGCTCATGTTGGCTAGAACTAAGAAAGACAATGAAACTATGACCAAATACTACCACGCTAAACTTTCTTTGCTCAAAAAGTGTGGGATTGACGGCGATGATGCAAATTCATGTATAATTCGTGGATTGCCAGCAGAATTGAGGGGAAATGCGAAAGCCTACAAATGCCAGTCTCCAGAAGAGCTGTACTACGGATACTTATCATCATTAGAAAACTTCAAACGGGTGGAAGCGGCGTTCACCTCTGGGAAATCTACGTGGAGAAGAGGCAGTGCTACTTCGAGTACAACGAGTCTTCAGCAAGCGAATCTACCTAAGGTGTGCTACTTCTGCCGAAGACCAGGACATCAAGCGAAGGACTGCCGACAGCCACAGCTTTGCGAGACCTGCCATCGCTCAGGGCACACGACTGCCAACTGCTGGTTCAGCCCGAGCACTTCACAGCAACAGCAAATACGACAGGTTAGTCTTCCTAATATTTTTGTTATCACGTATGACATATTTTTAGATCTTTACAAACGAAAAGTGCTAGTCAATGGTCACCAGTTAAATGCGTATATAGATTCAGGAAGTAAAGTCAATTTACTTGCACTCGCAGCAGCTCAAAATATGCAACTTGAAATACAGCCATCTAACGTGATTTTGAAGGGTTTTGGAGGAGGAAGTGCGCGATCGCTTGGGAAGGGCAAAGTGCTTGTGTCTGTCGATAATTTACAATTAGAAGGCATTGTAGAAATCACAAGTTGTGATTTATCGGATATTGATATAATTGTCGGACAAACAATGATAAATCAAAAGAATGTCAGTTTAGTTACCACAGAAACCTCTGTGAATTTTGTTCCTACTCGCAAATTGTTAGACGTTTTATCTGACATACAATTAAACGCAGACGATTGCATCACTAAGTTCACGGTCAATTTGAAACATGACGTCACTATTCCCAAACATAGCAGCACGTTTGTCGAAGTTTATGTCAATTGCGGCAGTGACAGGGAACAGTCATTTTTAGCAAATGCAGTTTGGTTTGAGTTAGGACGTGTATCATACTGTATTCCCGAGGCTGTCATAAAAACAAACAAATCTTACCTTAGAGTGAATAATTTAGGTAGCGAAGACCTGGTTTGGCCGGCTCATAAAAGTATAGCTAGGGCTGAGTCACTTATAATATCGCAGGCGTGTGATATACAGTATGAGGTATTTACAGTAAGAGATGATTCGCAAAGTTCAGTTGATATCGATACGAGTGACGTTGATATGGGTCAACTTAATGAACGCGAAAAGGACAGTTTAATAAAACTATTGAACCGATACAGCCACTCATTTGCCAGGGACACCAAAGATTTAGGCTGTACAGACTTGATTGAAATGCACATTAGGACCCACACTAGCCAACCAGTTTATGCTAAGCCTTATAGGTTATCGTACAAGGAAAGTGAGATAGTAAACGAGAAGGTTCAGGATCTTTTAGATGCGGACATCGTTCGACAGTCGAGTTCTGAATATGCCAGCCCGGTTGTCTTGGTTAAGAAGAAAGGGGGCGACTATAGGCTATGCGTAGACTATAGGGCATTAAATGCACGAACCATCAAGGACAGATATCCCTTGCCTCATATAGAAGATCAGGTAACTCGATTGTCAGGCAAATGTTATTTTACGACCTTAGATCTTGCCCAGGGTTATTATCAAGTTCCTATACATGAGGCATCCATAGATAAGACGGCATTTGTGACACCGACCGGACAGTACGAGTTTTTAAAGATGCCATTTGGCTTAGCCAATGCACCAGCAGTATTTTCGAGATTGATCCAAATGGCATTAGGTACAGTTAGCAATGAAATAGCCCTGTATTTAGACGACGTGATGATACCTACCGTTACCATAGAGCAGGGGTTAGACCTTTTAGAGAGAGTATTGCAGTTACTCACGGACGCAAAACTAAAATTAAATCTAAAAAAGTGTTCTTTCTTAAAAAACACAGCCACCTATTTAGGCCACGAAATCACTGCAGGAACTATTCAACCAGGTCAAGCAAAAATTAATTGCGTAGCAAATTATAATCGACCCCGCAATGTCCACGAGATCCGCCAATTTATCGGACTAACTTCCTATTTTAGAAAGTTCATTAGGAATTTTGCTCTTATTGCTCGTCCATTGACGGAACTGACGAGGAATAATGTGGAATGGAAGTGGGGCGATGAACAAGAGCAAGCATTCCAAACGTTAAAACAGCGATTAATTGAGAAACCAGTATTAGGGATTTATGATAAAGACGCTAAAACAGAGCTCCACACGGACGCGAGCAAACTAGGGTTAGGAGGAATACTTATGCAATACCAGAAGGACGGTAGTCTAAAGCCGATTGCATATTTTAGCAGGGTTACAAGTAGAGAGGAAAGTATCTACCACAGCTACGAATTAGAGACGCTTGCTGTGGTAGAGTCCCTTAAACGTTTTAGAATTTACTTGACGGGGATTCCAGTTAGAGTAGTGACAGATTGCGCAGCACTGCGTTCCACGCTATTGAAACGGGATTTAATCCCTCGCATAGCCCGCTGGTGGCTCACCATTCAAGATTTCGATCTTGAAATCGAATACAGACCTGGTGACCGCATGAAGCACGTGGATGCGCTAAGCAGGAACCCTACGTCTAGTAATGTTCTGATGATAGAAAACTCTAACTGGTTGATAACTCTACAAATGCAGGATGAAAACATTCAGCAAATTCTCACTCAATTACGTGGACCGATAGTTAATCCGGACATTGAAGCTAACTATATCGCAAAGGAAGGTATTTTGTATAGGAAAACTTTGTCTGGGGAAAGATTTGTTATTCCAAAATTAGCGAAATACGGGTTATTACAGAAACTGCATGATCAGATTGGGCATCCCGGTTTTGAAAAATGCGAACAAGCAATCAAAGCCCAATTTTGGTTCCCAAAGATGACAAGGTTTATCAGGAAATATATTAACTCCTGCTTGCAGTGTGCTTATGGGAAAGGGAATTATAGGAGAGTAGAAGGGGAACTACATCCAATTGAAAAGGTCGCTATCCCCATGCATACACTGCATGTTGACCATCTCGGCCCTTTCATTAAAACTCGCAAAGGTAACACATACGTCCTTGTGATTATCGACTCGTTTACCAAATTTGTTTTTGCAAAAGCGGCTAAAAATTGCAGCTCTATTGAGGCAATCAGGCTTCTTAAAGAAGTTTTGACCCAATTCGGTAACCCAAATAGAATTATAACTGATAGGGGCAAAGCTTTTACTAGTCGCTATTTTAAACAATTTTCTCAAGAAATGCAATTCAAACACATATTGAACGCAATTGCCAGCCCGAGATCAAATGGCCAAGTTGAGAGGGTAAACCGAACTCTTCTCAATGGTCTCAATACAATGTCTGAGTCTGAATGCACATGGGACAACAAGTTGGCCGACGTAGTGTGGGGTATTAATAACACCCCGAATTCTACCACAGGTCACACCCCATTCAGTTTAATGTTCGGGCATTCAAATAGCAGATTCCCCGCTCTTCCCTCTAGTACGCCTCAGGACCATGAGGCTCAGCAGGCGGACTTAGAGAACAGGCGGCAAGAGGCAAAAATGCGCATTGATAGGAACATGACGCTTATGAAAAGGGACTTTGACAATAAACGCAAGAAATGCCGAAAGTATAAAATAGGAGAACTGGTTTTGTGGAAAGGCGGCATTGCTAGGGACGCTACTGCCAAAGTAACTAGGAAGCTTGACGGGGTTTACACGGGACCATACAAAGTTTGCAAAGCTGAACAAAATATAGATCGGTACACAATTAGGCGTGACGTGACGGACGTGACGGCGGAGCAGGTACGTAAGTGTGTACTATCTATGAAGCGCGGGAAGTCGCCGGGCCACGACGGGCTCAGTCTCGAGCATGTGCTGTATGGTGGAACATTATTATATGATAAACTTGCCTGGCTATTGAACGCTTGTATAGACCATAGCTATTTACCAAAAAATTTCATGAAAACCTTAGTAATACCAATTGTTAAGGATAGAACCGGTGACTTATCCTGTTTATCGAATTATAGACCAATTTCATTGGCTACAGTGTTCTCAAAAATTGCTGAAAGGTTAATTAATTCCCACTTCAATGAAGATAACATGCCTATTCACCAGTCCCAGTTCGGCTTCCGTAGGAACCTATCTACTGATTTAGCTATATTTGCACTAAAAAATACTGTTAAATACTATACCTCACGAAAAACACCTATTTTTGCCTGTTTTTTAGACCTAAGTAAAGCTTTTGATTGTATAAACTATTCTAAGCTGTGGGCAAAGTTGAGAGATACTAAAGTACCTAGTAAAATTACAGATCTAATGCAATATTGGTACAATAATCAAACTAATAATGTAAAATGGGGAAATACGATTTCCAATGAATATAAGCTGCAATGCGGCGTAAGACAAGGTGGAGTGAGTTCTACTAGCTTGTTTAACCTGTATGTAAACGGCCTAATTGAGGAGCTCAGCAGCACCAGGGTTGGGTGTCATATAGGGGGCGAATGCGTTAACAATCTAAGCTATGCCGATGATATGGTGCTGTTGAGCCCTCGATTGCCGGTTTGACTAAACTCTTGAACATATGCGAGCGATATGCGTCGGAGCACGGTCTGAAATATAATGTTAAGAAAACGGAAGTGATGGTTTTCAAGGCAGGAAATGCACAGTTTCATAGTCCATGTATAAGCTTGTGCGGCTCTCAGCTAAATGTCGTTTCCAGGTTTAAATATTTAGGTCACATCCTTACTGACACTCTAAAAGATGATGTTGATATAGAACGTCAAAGACGTGCTATTGCAATGAAAAGTAATATGCTTGCTAGACGATTCACTCAGTGTTCAAATCAGGTAAAAATCTCACTCTTTCAGTCTTATTGTCAGGCGTTCTACACTAGCCAACTATGGTGGGATTACACACAGGCTGCCATGAATACTATTCGTGTACAATATAATAACGGCTTTCGTACCATGCTGAACCTACCATGGCGGTGTAGTGCGTCTGGCATGTTTGCTGATAACAGAGTAAATGACTTTTTTGCCCTAATACGTAGATTAAAGACATCTTTTCATACAAGAGTAATTAATAGTAATAATGAAATTGTAAAATCCATATTTACAACAGTATTTTATAACTCCAAACCATTTTGTAATGTAATGAAAATGATGACATATGTAAGATGCCTAAATCCTCTCGTTATGTTCCTCACTCAATGACTGATTAGCCATATTTAGCTTTAATAATCTGTAATCTACTCAATTCCACTTATTGTGATAGGTATTCACTAATGACCGTAAAATAAGGCATTTATTTATTATCCTAAAAATTGTAAGTTATCCTTTGTATTGCACTTGACTTGACATACCTACAAACTTTGTAGATACCTATTATTTAATGTAATGTACCTACTTAATTATTTATATAATTTTTAAATGTAAATTGAACGACCTAATTTAATGTTATGTATGATTATGATGATAATGTTTTAATTTAATTTAATTTAAATGTTTTTAATGTAACTATTTACTGCAATGTAAACTGTACATTTGTAAATTATGGGACATGTGCCTGAAATAAAACATATTTAATTTTTTTAATTTAATTTTAATTAGTAGCATAAAGGGACTGAAAGGATACAGGAAATTCAGCGCGGTAGTTAGAGGCGAATCGCTACGGCCTTACAAAACGACCTTGTCAAGTGACGATAGTTCAGGTAGTGATCATGAAGTTGATCGTGACGATTTGATTGACCTCTTAGAAAGTTAATTTTTGTTAATAGGTATAATAGTAATTATTTTTCTGTAAATATAATTATTACAAAAGCTTTACTTCACATAATAAAGTAGGAATGTAAAAATAAAATAACAATGGTGTAAATAGGTATTCAACGTTATGTATTATACTACATCTACAGGTTTTGCAAATTATGTAAATAAATTCAAATGACCGAAAGTAGGTATCTATCTTATTTTTGAAGCGAAGCGTATACCTGACTGTTCTTATCTAAGTTCTTATAGCTAATCGTCGTCTATAGTTTGGTATGTCCAGCAGGCTAATTAGACAAACATATCTACCTATTATACATAAACTATATGCGTGGAGGTAGCAAAGAAATATACCTACATAAGCTGCTTATTTACATATCTCGTGAGTGACTATGTGGCAATTAGTATGAAGCTGGTTGAGCAGTAATATTATTGATCTAATCACATGATTGCCTGTGAAAATCAAGTGTGAAAGCGCCCTAATTTAATTGCTAGGTGGTTATTATTTACATAGGTACATATAAATGGGTTTCTTTATGCATGGCAAAAGTAGAACTACTATGTGATATACTATGTGATCGGTCGGGCACTATGTGACTGCATGATATCTCTATGTGATTTGAGTGTTCTATGTGAGCTTTTCTTACTAATCTGTGTGATGCACCTGTGAAGAGTTCCTGTTGAATAAATTTAAGTAATAGGTTTGGACTAATTAAAGCATTTCTGACAAAACTACCTATGTGAGCAGTCCGAGACTATGTGATCTATGTGAGAAAAATAATCAATATCCTAACATGTCTTGTCGAATCTTGGATACTGTGCGGTATTTTCTTTCTATTCCAGGACAACAGCACACTTGGAGGCGGCGGCAGACCTGTAACCGGAGATCGCCGTGGGGCACGGCCAGCGCAGGATGGCCGAGTGTTACCAGCGTTATCCGCTACCACCAGCGCCACCTCCAACCGGACATGAATCTAATAGTTTAATTAATCATTTGCTTTCATTTAACTAATTTAACGATACATACATCATATTATGCTATATATTAAATCAGCTGGATTATTCATTAACAATTTATTTGCGATAATTAAGTAGTTGGTATAAATAAGGCTTTCAGTTGTTAATTGCATTCTAATATACTAGCGCCATCTCGTATTACATGGTAGAAGTTACCACAGTCGAATTATATTCTGATTAAGTAAAATATCAAGATAATCCTTGTTACATTATATAATATTTATTTTTAATATTGATTTTATCAGATAATTGTTTTGTTTAACTTTTACGTTTTGTTTAATGCGGTTGATAGATTCTATGACACATTTTTATAATTCAAATAATTTGTACTTCCGGTTCCATATTTTTTCCATTCGCGCTTGTGAACGGCTCGTAGATTGAATTTGTTCTTCGTGGCGTAAGGTGTGTTACTCTGCCTGAATAAAAAGTCTACAGCTGCAGAACCACGTTTTACTTCTTCATCTCCCTGGACACTTCTCCAATATCATGCATCCGTTTTCTTTTTTTTCTGAAAGCTAGTACACGCAACGTCCGTCTATGCGATATTTTTGCGCAACGTTATCGTTTGCGTTAAGAAAATACGAATTTTAAACTCATTCCCATGTAAATACGGTTTATGTCGTACCGTTTGAAATAAACCGTACTGGGATGAAAATAAGGTAGAATATATAATGTAGAATACGATAAAAAAGTTAAACAAAAAGCAAACAAACGGGTAGCAATGTCAAAAGCAGGCCTACGTGTTGCAGTGCAGCGTCGCTGGAGCGCCACAATATCTGTCATGCGAACAATAGATTGTCATCTGCCTTGCTCGCCTTGCTTACTTCGCTTGCTTGGCTTGCCTCGCTTGCCCGAGCCCGGTTTCATTCGGAGTTAAAAGTCGAGACGACCGGCAAACAGTAAAAACTTCCTCTTTCATTATGCATCCGTTTTCTTTCTTTTCTTAAGGCACGTAACGTCCATTTATGCATTATTTTTGCGCAGCGCTGTCGCATGCAATAGGACATTACGAATTTCAACCTTATTCGCATGTAAATACGGTTTATGTCATACCGTTTGAAATAAACCGTATACCGTATTGGTATGAAAATAAGGTGTAATAGATAATGTAGAATACGATAAAAAAGTTAAACAAATAGCAAACAATCGGGTAGCAATGTCAAAAGCAGGCCTACCTGTTGCAGTGCAGCGTCGCTGGAGCGCCACAATATCTGTCATGTGAACAATAGATTGTCATCTGCCTTGTTCGCCTTGCTTGCTTCGCTTGCCTCGCTTGCCCGAGCCGGTCTCATTCAGAGTTGAAAGTCGGGGCAGCCGGCAAACAGTAAAAACTTCCTCTTTCATTATGCATCCGTTTTCTTTCTTTTCTTAAAGCTAGTACACGTAACGTCAGTTTATAAGTTATTTTTGCGCAAAGTCGTCGCATGCGTTAGGACAATACGAATTTCAACCTTTTTCCCATACAAATACCATGTATGTCAAACCTTTGGTATAAACCGTATTGGTATGAAAATAAGGTGGAATACGATTAACGCGAGTTCGAATACGAATTGCGCGTGTTTAACGCATTTTGATCGCCTTTTTAAAAAATCACTAAGTTATCTGTCTCAGTGCGTGACAAAATTGTATTAAATAATATCTATCACGTGTTTATAAAAATTTTAAGATTATCAATATCAACTAAACAGAATATAAAACAACTCATCAACTTTTGTTTGTGATTTAGGATTTGACGACCATTGTTTTTCATGGTCAATTACGCAGTTATATGCCATCTCATAGTTTTAAATTGAGAATCTTGAGCAGTATTTAACACTACTCAAGCGTGTCTTGATTGTCTAAATAAAGTATTATGGATCGACAGCCGTACGGCTATATCCCTTGTGGCATAGGCAGAGCGTCAACGGCTGTAAAAAAGGCAATAACACAAAGTCTGACATAAGTTTAAGAGTCATTGAAAAGACTATGTATCAACATAATGACAGGTTATGCCAGCCTGTTGCCTTACATTGCAATACTCATCAACCCTCAAATCCCGACACTCACGGGAAAGGTACGGGGTGATGCTAATCTAAGCTGGCATCAAAAGGGGATAAAATGGATGGACAAATAACACTTTCTAGTATCAGCACATTTGTGCACCGAATAACATTCAAGCTCTCTACTGTACAAGCTTTACTGATCCTTTACTACGGCGTAGCACTTCGCTACGACAAAAAGCTCTTACTCTTTATTTCCTAGCTACGAAGTGGAAATAGAAACCAGACCAGATTTCAGTAATTTTCAGTTTAAGTCTGTACTGTGCTGTGTGTGTATTTGTGGTAAGTGCTTATCGTGTAACTTTGTGACTTTCAATTTGATTGATATGTCGTATGTTGACTACTTAACCTAAACGATAAGTAGAAGAAAAGTTGTCGTAGCACTGGAATTAGACTTATTTCGTTAAAAAGCTTTGAAATCGTGAAGTATTTTATTTTTGTCTTAGCTCTCTATTGCTTACTTATAACTAGGTATTGCCATCTTTATACCGCAGGAAGTATGTCAAAATGTTTACTAGCAAAAACAACCAAATAAAAACGCTCTACAGAAGTAAGTTTGAGTTTGGTCCGTTGTGGAAACAGAGAGAAGAAAATCTACAAATTCGTCCAAGTGCGAGTAGGACTCGTACACGAAGAGTGCCGTACCATTGTGTATACAAATGGCAAAAAGAAAACGGCATTTGTATTGGAGCCCCGCTCTACATTTATTTAACTCAAATTTTTAGTAGGTATTTGTTGTTATAGCGAAAAATACCGTATCCATTACATTAACTCTCTAATTATTACTATGGTTTATGAGATGCATCTTCTAGTTATCTTGAATTTGTTTAAGAATCCAATTAAAGTCAGTAAGCGTCAAAATTGTCGCTAGTACTGAGTGAGCCATCTGCAAAGACGGCCCGCGCGCCGTTTCCCTGATTTGAGGTAAAAGGGTCCCGTTTTGCCTGTGGGTTGAAACGTGGGTACGGCACCCTAGCGATCTAACTTAGCCAGCGTCGTCCTCATCTCTTTTCATTTGCATAAGACTGTTACAATGGGTCCAACGACGACGAAACTTCTCATTTCTTTAAGCTGAAATTGTAGCCTAACTTGAAATAGCCTTTAAAACACTTGATTTTAAGGTTCCGTGGTTATTATCACGCACGTGATAATAACCACGTGGGTGCTCGATATATCCCTACCGTGAGTTAAAACCCGTTATAATGTCTTATAGTTTTAGCCTTTAAAAGTCTGGTATAATGTTCCAGTAACGTATAGTTGACACGGAGACGGGGAAATATATTGTTAAAATCCTATAAAGAATCATAGAAGCATTCCATACTAATATAATATTTACTCGTAGTTGATAATTTTATCTTATTATGTTATCGCCGAGTGGTAGCGGCTAAGAATTCTGCCACTCCTATTCTATTCGGAGTGTTTCGTAAAAAGCGACGTAGAGTTTATGACCTTGGCCACAATACCTGCTAATAATATGGTGGCGGTAATACCACCTATAGCATTCCCCAAAAGGCTTGACATCAGACAGGTGCCCGGTTGTAAAATTAAGCCAAATCCTTTTGCAACATGATTTTGTGTTCAAACAAATTATGTTGCGCAGACCCCAAGTAATGGGGATCAGGGCAAACTGTCATTATTGAATCCTGTTCTATCCACACAAAATGGACTAGATATTATGTGCTTGTATTATTAATCATTCATCAATCAACATGATGTGACATACAACAATGAAAAACATAGGTATTATAATGTTCATTGCAAAGCATTAATTTTAATGTTATTGTTATAGTTCAAAATTACACCATTTCATCGCAATCAGGAGTAATTTAAAATATCAGAAGCAATTTCAAAATTTCCATTTACAGGATCAATTTATAATGGTTTTTCATAGAGCTATTGAAAATACTCGATACAAAGTTGAACCAAATGGTAAAAAGATGTGCTGATAGTACTTTTCAATCAGGTGTAAAAGCTAAACTGGGTACAGACATGAACGAATACAAAGATTAAACGTTGTTTTATATCGAGGTCAAACGTGCTCTTTTGTAAATAAAGCAGATTGGATTCAATCTGGGATACACGCAATACTTTGAAACGAATGACGGCGGTATAGAATCACAAAATAAAGGTCCTTTTCAAAAACATTGCGTTAGAAAGTAACAGCCAATCGCAAAATGTTTTTGAGCGAAAAGCACGGACACCGGAAGCACTTTATGGCTCACATTTAACAAAAACAAACGACATAATACAAGTAAAATCGGCCTTATCGCTTCAAACGATATCTACGGAGCGTAGTGGAAACGTGAGGTATTTTTTGTGAATTTTGTACGTATCAAAACCATAGGTATTTGGACTTTTATTTAATCGTTTTTATACTAGTTATGACATAGGTACATACAGAGTATAAACATAAACTTTTCCTGATAAAAAGCTTTTATAAGTCAGAATGTTCCACTTTCTAGCTACTACTATCTTACATTAAAATAAACCGATACAGCGGAGGTGTATGTTAATTCCTAGATTGTAAACTTATAACAAGAAATTGTAGGATAATACTATTACGCCTTAAAATAAAGTAAACAGGCAGCTATCGTACTTATAAGCAACATTTGCTTAGTGCCTATTATCTACTGAATATGCAAACGATCCAAGTCGGAAGCCCTCCTAATTGAATTTCAAATTATATTACGTGTACAAGCTGGTTACTATTTCTCCTATTCTCTTTGCAATGCGAAGAGCTAGGGGTCTAGAATCTAGGACTTGGATATTCTAGATGCAATGTTGTTAGTGTTATTATCTAGGTCCAGTCTCTATTTGATAGCAGACTCCTGCATAGTTGGCTGCTTTGTAAAGTAGGTAGAAGACTTCAGCTGGTTTCTTTGTTCAGAATAACCATTTTCCTTATAGCATTATTATTATTCAGTGATAGAGTTATAGATGTAAAGACATCTAAATGTGATTCTACAGAAAATCAAACATAACCATAACAGCACAACAATCCACTGCTAGACATGGGCCTCCTCTATCGGAGAGTCTCACCATGTTTGGCAGGCGGATTGGCGAGCGCAGTGCAAGATGTTGCATTTACAGGGAATGCTGTTGTGCATTCCTAGATGATTATCCCTTAGTCGCTTTTTACGACGCCTACGGATGAAATTGTATTGTAACAATATCTGTTCAGCTAAAGCTTCTCTGAAACTTCCAAATTAGATCAAAATAACGTGTGTATTCCAGTCTCTAACTAGCTAAACTGTTCCTAACCCACGTATCAACTGTATGTTTACGGTCCAACTAACTTCACAAGACATCTCACAAGACTGCGTACAATGAAGTACTTACAGATCAAAGATTACCTTTCGCTAGTATCGCCCTTAAACGTATATGAATTTAGAAGGTATTAAAAAATTCAACTGATATTTTTCTTCCTGTTTTAATGTTTTTCTCAATCTTTAACTAGTCTACACTACAAATATAAAAATAACAGGTTCATTCAGGTTCATAATGTGTCTTACAGGTTTTTTTTTCGTTTTCTCTGTGTAAGTACACCCACGTTTTAACAAGCTCGTTTCGAGCTAAAACATACTAGCCCTGTAGCGTTACAAGGTAAGAGTAGCGTTCATTTCATAGCTCCATTTATTTCTTCTCTGAAAAAGATTCAACATTGCACATCACGTACGTACATACACTCGTTGCCGTGTGATGCCGGCTTAGAATAGCATCACCCCAATTCTACCCGGGGGTGTCGTAAAAAGCGACTAAGGGATACCTTATCCAGGGAATGGGCAGCAGCGTTCCCTGTCAATGCAACATCATGCACTGCGCTCGCCAATCCGCCTGCCAAGCGTGGTGAGTATGGCAATACCCCCCCGATATGGGGAGGCCCATGTCCAGCAGTGGACTGTTGTGGCTGTTATGGTATGGTTATGGTATACCTACACTCGTGATGAAAATTTTGAAAGTTTTGAAAAACTCATCATGCCTTTCTTCCTTGCGGGGTATCAAATGATCGCAAATATGTCTTTTTTCTCTGGACTATTTTATTATACTCGTCATGTTTGGCAGACGAGAGAATTTAGGTAGGTAATGTAGTGAAAAATATTGCATTCAGCTTTTTACCACATTCTACTATACCCAAAGCTAAAAATAGGTTGATGCTATTCCAAGCCGGCACCAATTAGCCGCCTCCACCCTTTTGACCTTCTATTCAACTGAATTCGAAAACAACTGTATCTGTCACATACTTACATGATGAGATGAATTAATATAAAGGGTAAACGTGCATGTTTAGTTGCGAAGCTTTACTTCCCCTCTCCCTTTTTTTTCTCTCTCTCCCTCTCTCTGTATATCAATCACAAAAACTCTACACTTCAACACGTTTGGCCTAAAAATAAACCAATACAAAAACAATTGGAATCCGCCTGGTAACGATTTGTGAACGTGCTGCACTGGGATTTAACACCCTGCTTTTGTCTTGTCAAAGGATTTGTGGAAAATCGGGTTACACACAGAATTTCGAGCGCTGGATGGAGTCAAAATTACCGAGTTTTTTATTTTACGTTCGGGGCATTACATTACATTATTACCAGCAAATAAACACCTTCGTATAGGTATTTGTCATGTACCAAGGTTAGGTATATTTCAGTCGTAAAATTCGTAAATCAGATCATTTGAATGAAATATTGAAGATTTTCAGCGAGAATTCTCGTATCCCACTTTAAAATTCCGGTGACATGTGCGATAGACTTTTTATCCTATAAATTCAACCATATTTGGTGGAATAACTTCTTTTAATAATAGCAAGTGAACAATTTTGCTTTGTACTTGATTATTTTGTACTTTTATAAAAAAAGAGAATCTCTTGAGAAGATGCTTATTTAAACAAAATGTGTCTGACTGAAGCTAATATTTTTCATAAGTAGACGTATTTCTTTGTAGGAGGAAACAGGTTCCAATTACAGAACAAACGTAAAAAAGAACTTAGTAAGATGATCCTAGCGATTATCTCTATCTCTTTGAAAGCCTAATCATGAAAAGCTTTCACGTAAACACAGAGTGTACGATTAACCTATAGAACAGAGAGTGTACGATTTACGTGTAGAACAGAGTGTACGATTAAAGGTTAATCTTAGCTCTTTGTGGTGCACAATGTCGATTAGTTTGCATTCCATTGCACAGAGCTGCAAAACAAACGCTCAACAAAACACCGATTATTGGACGAGGGATTAAAGCCTTTTGTTCACGTACTATCACAACAGCCTAGCAGCAAATCAATCTACACGTTCAAGGGACCAACTCATATTGGTTTTTCATACGGTTACTAAGAACTACCAGTATACGTTGGTCCCTTAAAGATAGGTAGCTGCGCTACTGCTAGTACACTATGGATTTTACTGCCATCGCGTTTCATAGAGACAAGAATACTACACAGAATAGACGCGAGACGCGAGGCTCAACACGACACGACATCTGTCAGACAAACGATCGTCAGCCGTTATTGATGGGTGATGGGACGCGCGTCTGACGTGTGTAGCTTTGTTTTTTCTGTTTCATACATTTTATATGGAAATAGTTTCAAGCGTCGCGATGTCACACGTCTCAAGTGTCCGACGATGACTTGTTTGACAGACGCCATCTTACGTCTACTCAGTGTAGCTTGCACCATACAGTCCACATACAGTCGACTACAGATAAATAGTAGCACTTTATTGCACCTACAGCTACAATGTGCAATCAGATCGTTTGTGTAGCGAACCATGGCGCTTTCATTTGTATGCCAGTCTATCTCTGGGGAATAAGGGGCAAGTGCGTAGGTAGTTCATTTCTATTTTCAGTTTAGTTCGCGCGTTCTATTTTTGAAATATGATGATTCAAATTCAAAATGCTATTTCACTCAGTTCTTTGTTTACAAGTAAAGAACACAAGTGAAAATATTTGATAAAATTCCCGAAAGATATCAAAATCTCGCGCAACTGTTCGATGTACTTCATCTAGTAGAAGTTCAGTCACAGAATTCTAGATTAAACTATTCTATCACAATACCTAGTGCTAAAAATCTTTGATGTCATATTCAAACAATCAAAAAAAGTATAATGCAAACGCAATTGAGGTCAAAGTTCACTCGTCTCTCTCAATCACCCTCACTACAAATTTTGCGGTCTCCGTTTGTCCGGGGTCATGGTCTGTGGTTAGTAGTCGGCTGAGCTCACTCACCTCTCCCAAGGAAACACTCACAAACATGGCCTTTTACCACAAAATAGAGAGTATACAGAAGGTTCACTCGCTCCTATTTCGGATTTTCGCGATTGGCACAGGTTACATAGCCAAGGTTGCTACTGTCAAAAATCTCAAAGTATAAAAACGTCAAAACAGCAAAATCTGACAAAGAACGTCGTATGATTCTGAGCCAATTTTAAATCCAGTAAATATGACATTCGTGTCAACCACCTTCTTATTTACCTTGGCTTCCCCTGAGATTCCGGTTTTTTCCAGTTTTCGTCAGTAAGCGTCAAAATCGTCGCTAGTACTGAGTGAGCCATCTGGTAAAGGCGTCCGCGCGCCGTTTTCCTAATTTGTGCTTTTACTTTACATTTATTATGTCTGGATTTTATGTATGTTTTCGAAATGGTTAAGGGAAGGTTTAATGTGTACCTATTACAAAGTTAGACGCAAATCCGGCGAACTGCCACTATAAAAATTGAGGTAATACAACAGTAAACTAACACACCGTAGTATTGGAGCAAGAAAACTCAAACCATACTTCAAGGTTCAAGTTAAATAAAATCCTCATAGGAGAAAAGCTTAGAGAGAAACTGTGTCTTTGAAGCTACCTGATACCTTTGGTTACTTTACCTCGCCTCAAATTGCCACCTACCATTTGAACACAGTCTTTCACTACTACATTCTTTTACATATGTTTTATTGTGAGAAAATATCAGGTTTCCAGACGACATTTTCCGTAAAACCTACTGGCATTCAAACTACTTCTACCTACTTCTGCCAATGAAAATGAAATTCCATCTGCAAACAAAATGTCACAGTGCAGATTTTTAGATCGTAGCTGTATGAATGAATATAATTCAGTGTTACTGAATAACAACGTTATTTTAGTGAATGACTTGAAATGGAAAGACTAAATTATTATTTGTAGAGTCTTTTGACCAAAATAATGGTAACCCTAGCACACTCACCTGCCTGCCTTTGCACACGTAACTATGTAACGCACACAATCAAACAGAATGTATTTCACATAGCCTTAAGTTCTAACTTGTTCTGTTAGGGTGTTTTGTAAAAGGCAACGTGAAGTTTTTGACCTGTTCTGAATCTCTGCCGACAATGGTCAACCGCATGGTGGCGGTGATGCCACTTTCAACAGCATTTCATTCCCAAAGAGGGTTGATGTGAGGCAGGCGACCGGGCCGGTCATTAAACATTGTCAAATCCTTTTGCTACATGATGTTGCGCCGACCTCAACCGGTTTGTGATAAGAACAGGAAGATGATGCTGGTATAAAATAGAATAATTTGTTCCCGCCAGCTTCGTAAAAAGCGCCCAAGTGATTAGTTTTTGCAATTTTTGGCCATGGACTGACACTATGAGCCTGTAGTTATACGCAGTTTTCAATAAAGGTATCCCTAATAACAACACGTCTGACCCAGCTTGTCAGAAGACGTGGGTTCGAATCCCATCGGTGACGTGAATTTTTTCCGCTTACTTCGTTTGTATTAACTTTGTAACCAAAAAGTTTGTATCCCTAATAAGCTTACCTCAGCCTAACCTCAGCTGGCTGCCGCTATTTGAACACGGAGGTTACTGCTTAGCAAGTTAAACCGTGCAGAAAGCATTTCACATAGCCTAGCGTTTCCATAAAACTTTAACAATTGCTCGTCTCGTACTTTGTATGCAGGCCGTAGGGAACACTTCGGTTTGCAATTTCAATATCTCGATAGAAAACTGTAGCTTTCCACGTATGGAGAGTTTACTTTATAAGCCGGCGTGTGCTGGCTTTACTCTCTATACGGCTTGATGTAAACTCGGAGTATCGTGTAAGTTAGATTGGGAAGAGAATGCTGAACTGGGAACGATAAAAATGTAAAATGCATAGGTACGTTTTGTTTCTCTATCTTTATAATAGTAGTATAAGAATTTTATACTCCTGTTGTAACCTGACTTTAGTGTTAAGCCTTGCATGTGTAATTTTGTAGTTACTAACACTACGAGTACAAGCCAAAAACGGCATATTTAGTTGGTGCCCACCGAAAGGCAAGAAGCAAACCGACGGAGACATGTCCAGCAGTGGCCTAATATTGGCTGATGAGATGTGATGTGATATACTTATGACTGTTTGAATGTAACTTATTTAATAGTACAATGCCTTGGTACCGTTCATGCGCAGTTAATAATCCTTACTCTACCAAAACTCAGTATGTTTTTATTCGCTCATTTATAACATAACATAATATTAACAGACGATAAATCAACAGCCATTAGCAAATAAGGGACCAATTACATCCTATTAGCGGAGCTCTCCCGAAAATATTGTCAGTATGAAATAATAATATTTGCCGGGTTAATGCTATTTGGGCGGAGAGGCGTATTTTTGAAAATTATAATCCGGTTTTGTGTTGATAAGGATTCCTCTTCCACATCCTTATCAAGTTCTGCAATTTTTGAGGTTCTATACAAAAAAAAGTTCAAAATTCCTCTTCCGATGCCGCTTCCTCATACATTTTGTAAATGAGGTACCTACTCAATTGCACATTTCTAGTATAAAAAATCTGATATAGGTACCTAATAATTTACTTACCTACTATATTTTTCGTTGTCTTTATCCACTTCCTCTTCGTTTTCTTCTTTTTTATCCGCATCCTAAATAAATCCTTGGCCTTATCCGCATCTTCCAACTTTCAGCTTGTTACTTCCTTTTCCGCTTTATTTTCCTCATAACAGCTTCCTCATCAACACCACCAGCTTTCTAATCCAATACCACGTATGGAAGTTCGCAATGACTATCACATAATTATTAACAAGAATTATTGAGGCATGTATGACTTGATTTATGTGGTAAAACTTGTGATACAAGTACAATTTAGTAATTTCCCATGCGAATGTTCAAAAATAGAGCTCATGAACAAAATGGCGGATAATGCCCCGTTCGTTTTCGCCTGGGGCCTGAAAAATGTAAACGGTTCCAGGATATAATGGTGCAAATTTATCCTAGTCCACCTATAAGCGGGCGGAAAAGCTCCACTTTCATTTAAGACGTCTAGAAAATTGCCATTTATCCCTCGAGGCAGGTATGAGATTTTCCTTTTACGTTCGCGTAGGTAGGTATGTGAATTTATGGTAATACCTCTGAGTGTAACTTTGATATAAGCATAGCAGATACGATCTTGAAGGTATTTAGGCGGAAAGCACTCGTAAAGTCCATTTGTGCGTTATTTTTGCGCAGCGCTCTACGTTTGCAAAATACGATTTTCCACCTTATTTACATACAAATAAAGTTTATGTTAAACGGTTTGACGGACGCATCCGTCAGCGTAAAAATGTCGTACAACGATGCGTTGACAATTTGTCAAACAATTTGACATAAACTATATTTTGGTCATTTTAGTAATGAGTTGAAAATTCTTAGTGTCCCAACGCATGCGTTACGCAGCGCAAAAATAACGTCAAAACGAACGTTATGTGTGCAAAGCGCCCTAGTACCGCGTAACGCATGCGTTAGGAAAATGCACCACAGTATTCCATTCGCTATCGCTGCATATCGTATCGTATCGTTGCGTTTGTCAAATCGTTTGAAAGAAACCGTATTTGTTTGACAAGAAGTTGGAAAATATTGTCCTAACGTATGAGTAGCAATGGATGATGCTCATATTACATTGAAACTTCGAGACTCTATAAGCCTCGACTTAAATTAACAAGGTTAGTCGTTTTAATAATAAATAAGTATTTATTCTCCAAAGTTTGAAAAAAATAGGTTTAGATGGGAAACATTTCTCAAGTATTTCAACGAAGTGTACTTTTAGGAAAGAAGTGCCGTATATTTTTATAGGTCCACGATGGTAGCCCTTTCTAAGAAATCATAATATGAGTTTGGTTCGGATGTAACAAAGAAAAAGAACTTGTTTCGAAAGGTCGATGTATTACAAAGAACGGCTGAGGATAATTCGTGGTTCCTATTTTCATACCCTATTGTCCACTGCTGAACATGGTCCTAGTACCTACTGTCATACTCACAGCGCTTGACACGTGAATTGTCGAAGGCGGTGCAAGTTTAAAAAATATTAGAAAAAGGTCTAGTTTTTCTAAAGATCATTAGCGAAAGGACGACGACATCAATGGATGAATCTTGGCACCTCTTTCAAAGAAACTTGGCACCGAAACTGTTCTACGTAAATCTCGACTGCCCTTTTCACGGTCTCCAAAAAGAAGTGATAAATCCCCAAGTTTTGATACTTGATAGTCCAAGTATCATCAAAAAGTTATTTTTCCTTATTTTAAAAGTCTGTCGTGAAGCGATTAGCAAATCGTTTTACCGTTAGGACCTTCGTTAGTCTTCATAATCAGTTCTTGAAACTCGATTATCTTTTCGTTTCACCTAGCTTATGTCTGTTTCTTAGAAAATCTTAAGGGTCCTTCGAAACTGAATTAGTTTGTCAATACATAGTATAAGATGAAGTCGATTTTTGCGTTTCTCTGTCTATCTGCCTGTCATGGAATTCGTCAACTCTAATCTAAACCACGCAACGGGCTTTGATGCGACTTTTTTAAAATAAATAGAGTGTATCAAGAGAAAGGCAGTTTGTAAAACATATGTCGGAAAATTGCCCTTTTACAGCGGGTTAATCCGCTAACGGGCCAATAGTAAAAATAAACGTAAACGTAGGTAAAATCGTTAAATTAATTGTCTCTTCATGAATCGGGCATTACACAAAAAGGCGTAGGTAAGTAAGTTGGTAGCTATTTTCTTATCGAAAAATGGTACGTGTCGAATGTCGATGAATACGATAGGTGTCGTTTACGCGCGATCTCGAACCGCTTCGAACCAACAGCGTTCAAGGCGGGCGGACGGCAAAATTACTTATAATTATTTATTAGGCAATTGTGACAGTACGACAAAATGTGTAAATTGCTCTATTTAATATTTTGTTGGTAAACAGAGTTCTGTTGAATATTCTAATTCGGAAAGGGAACTAACCTCCAGAGATGAGGCGTTTTTACTGGCTTACCTGCCAGGAGCTTTTAATGAAACTGACTTTTCATTTTCAATCCGATTTTCCTGATATCGAAAGGACTACGGCAAAAACACACGGTAACCTCCGTTTGTGCGTCGTTTGTTTGATTTTTCACATTATTTTCATACGAGTACGGTTTATATCAAACGTTGTGCAATGCCGTTTGACACAAACCCCATATTTACCCGGGGGTGGCGAAAGATGAAAAACCGACGGGATGAATTCAGGGAGTGGGCAGCAGCGTTCTCTGTAAATACAACATCTTGCACTGCGCTCGCCAATCCTCCTGCCAAGCGTAGTGAGTAAGGCAAATGCCCCCCTTATAGGCCCATGTCCAGCAATAGACTGTTGTGGCTGTTAAAGTATAGTAGTACTCGAATGAATGACGCCCAAATGGAAGTTGCATGTGATTCTTGCCTATAAGTCCTCTTTTTATTTATTTTTCCACCCGACAGCGTAGAATAATTGCTCAGTTCTGTCGGCAGCATCACTTTTTAATTCAAAAACTAATTTGTTTTCACTAAATCGTACCAAGGCAGGATTAATTGGTTTTCTGTTTCATTTAGGCAGTTGATTGAACTTACTTAGGTATTGAAACTAAGTAATTAGATTTTCGTCTGGTTATAATTAAAACAACTACACAAATTGGTTAGAAAGTTCATAAAACTTTAGTTAAAACCCGATAATGGCCCTATTTTTGCATACGTTGCAAATATACATATCGACTGTTTTAATTTCAAATGTCGTAAGGGACATTTTGTCGTAAGGGACATTAAAAGCTCAGAATATGCAGTTTTTTATTCTCTTTCGATCTGTCTTATCCACGCAGCGATATCTCGAAAAATGAAGGAGTTATAAGCAAAAACAGTTTGTAGTAAGTCAAGATCTTGGACAGAAAATTGTAGTAAGTTACCACAAAATACGTATAACATATAGTGGGGTACGCTGTAAAGGCTTTTTACAATTATGAATTACTTATACGACATAATTCAAAACAAAAACAAAAAAAACTTCTGGCTGAAATTGTCGCAATTACCAACGGATAGAAGCAGTATGTTATTTACAACATTACTTCCATAAAACATTTGAAATGATTGATGTCACTTACGACATAAATTTTGTTATTGAAACGTCCTTACAACATTTTTACGATTTAGATCTCGGAAAATTCCTTTACAACAACACTTCCTCGTAACACTTGGAAAATTCTGTGTCTTTTACGATAATATTTTTTTCATAATAGAGTCCGTTACAACATTTTTACGGTTTCGATCTCAAGAAAATGCCTTTACTACACAGTTTTTACATACAGGATGTTTTGATGTCACTTTCCTTAAGGAGGCTGTAAATAAGTAGAAGTCCATCTCATCTAGTGATCTTCCATTCTCTTGACACCCACAGGGATAAACCTTCAACTACCCATTATCCTTTCGACCATTTGGCATAACAAACTGTCACGTGCGAGGTGGACAAAGACGCAATGCAAGCATTGCATGCTCCGCCGACATTTTTTTAAATTCCTACTAGATAAATTTAAACGTTCTTTTGCCACTCTGGCATGGGTCAATGGGATGAAATGAACTACTTCGTAAAAGAATATCCGAATTTGAACCTACTAATGTCACGCGTCAGTGCACGACCATGCTCACCTGCTGGCAGCGTTTAAAGAAAAGCCCGGCTTTTGGCTCAATATCTTATAATGTCAGGTAAAACTAGGAACCTGCTAGTTTTTGCTTTCTTATCTTGTTTCTTTTTGTTGCTTTCATCGAAGACTTCAAACTCATCATCTGCATGATAGCGATGGCAGTGCTACATATACAAAAATTCAGACACCAAGGTCTTACTTGCCGTAGAAATGCTGCTGGCTGTATAAATTAGAAGTCTACCTCTTTAAAAAGAAATGCTGCGTATTAGGAAAAATGTCTTATGACATGATTTAAACGGTCTTTATTGATGAAATGTTTACTTTCCGAAGAATTTCCTATTTTAGGTTTTCTCTACTAATAAAGCTCTAAAAGCTGCCATGATTGTATGCTTTGTAACGATCTCATATCACGTACTCTATGAATACAGGACTACTACGGGTCTTTATTCTTGCTTAGCACAACCCTTCCGACCTGTTGATATCATGTGACGTAGGTAACTGCTAAGGTTTAGATAGATTAATAGATTCACTAGTTTGAATAAAAGCCCGCTTGCCGGTAACACACTGCATAAAATTTTGTTTTTAGTAGGTACTTTGATGATGTTGTTTATAATTAACAATTTTAATTTTTTCACTACGGGTAATAAAACCAAATTATTGCGCTAAAACACCTTGGTCTAGTTAAGTTAAACTGTTTTTAATTTGTGTACTAATTTCAAATTAAGATGGTAGGTAATTCTATTATTAAACTAATTGTTTTATCTAATGATAGTTTTTTTTTTTTTTTGATATCGCTTTTATTACATAATAGAAACGTTATTCTAAAAATAATTTATTTTCAATCAAAAAATATACATACAATAAAGTCAAATTAAATGTCAACTAAAAGTAAGTACCTTATCAACTAAACAAAATCAGTCAAAGAGCCCTCCCCGAATCGTACCCGGCTCAAAAGTGCCCATTACACTTGCGGCATTTCCTCGCTGAATAGCAAGTGAAACACGTTGAACCAGATACGATCCGGAGCGAGGATCAAGACCTCGTTCTCTCAGGCGTCTTCCCAGCTCCCAGACGAATTTCTTGGCAGCGTCACACCACGGCCCTCCCGTCTCCACGGCAAACGGCACAAACACATACTGAGGTACTAGTTCAGCGTACTTCCCACACTTTAGTCTGGCCGCTTCCTCGGCAGCGGAACCCGCCCTCCGGGTGGTGGAAGTTAAATGGGACGCGGCGTAGGTGCTCACGCAAGTAGCATCCCAAAGTAAGCAACGTCCGCGCTCCCAAGGAACCAGCGTGAGGCCATCGGGTCGCTTACCATCAGTCCGACAGAGGCCCGGGGGCTCCAGGATACAAGGCACGCTCGCCGACACCAGCGCCCGTCGGATGATGTCGTTCAATGCGTGGTGCCGGGAAAACCTACCCGCAGACCTGGAACAACTAAGACCGTGGTAACCACTGGCGTCAGTCATCGCCCCGCACGGGCACCGGTGGGGCTCACACACCTCGCAACCCAGCCTCAGTGACACGGCCACCCGTAAAGTGTTATCCTCTAGGTGGGTGCCAAGCTGAGGTGAGGGCAGTGATGATAGTTCATATATTTCAAATTTTGATTTGTTTTTTTAAATATGCTTTAATGAGGTAGTATTAACATACGCTACCAGGCTAATTATGTATGACATTGCATCATTCCGCGAGATTTTTTCGAAAACAATATTTGCGGAACGCTACTCATAGCATGCCATTATCCAACTGCGGAAAGGAGCCAAGACAAACTTTGTAAGTTTACCGGCTTCCATCAAAATGTATTATGTAATGTTTTTTATAATAAACGATTAATTTATCTATCAATCTATCTATCAACTTTTGCGAAAGACTTACAGATAAGTAAAACCCTGTCTTTTTTAAAGAGAACATTTTAATATATCTAATTGTTTTAATTAAATCCTAGTTTTGAGATAATAACTAACGAAAAAGTATTAACGTTAAAAAAATATTATTATAATGGCTTATGCAAACCTGAGTGGAACTCCCACGGTACGTGGATACGTAGGTATTCTGATTGGTACAAAATTATCACGCGATTAAGTTACACGCAACACTGCTGTTCTGCTCAGGTTTGCTTGGGGGCTTGCTTGTTAAGGGCTTAAGACATCTGAAACTAGTAACTCTTTGACTATAATAAATAGTGACTTGTAACTTACCTGTGGTCACAAAGTTACTAAATTCAGGTCTCTTGTGAAAAGGTTATCAAAAAGAATCAAAAATAATATCCTTTTCTTTATACAAACAACATTTTACTGTAAGAAAATACCAACTTCCTACTAAAACCACTAAAAATTTATATTTAAACCCTAAACGGAAAGGTATTTTTACAGTAATTTCGTGGTAAATTTATAATCTGTACGTGAGTTACGACAATTATCGAGTACTGACATAAAGCTTTCTAAAAACTCACGGTGCTTTACAACACACAAAAAAATATTTCAATGTGATAGAGCCTTAGTTACTACAAAATGAATATCATTTCTGTACGTAACGCCATTGTAGTAAAAGGAATCTTTAGCACTCAAAATGTCGTAAAGGACACCTTAACCAAAAATTCGTGTCGTAAGGGACGCAATCTTTAAAACTAGTGAAATAATCATTAATGAGACTATTTATTCTGAAAGATATCGTAATTTCAATACTTTTCTGTCTAGGAATCATTTAAATCGGTTGAGATTTGAAAAAGTTATATGAATTGAAAAGTTGAAAATCGATTTTTTGCTCTCCTGAAAAGTAGTGGTTTGTCCCTTACGACATTTGAAATTAAAACAGTCGATATTGTATACTCGAAAAGACCACTTTCTGCATTTGCGGCCGTATGAAGGTCATATAGCGCTCTTTTTCTCGTTAGAGTTTACCGCCAAGTGGGAAAGGGCCGCGTCATACGACCGCGAATGCTGTGAGGGGTCTTTAGTAAGATGTTTGAATAAAATGCGGCTTCTTATAATATAGTTATTTTGCAATGTGGCACACGACCGTCAAAAAAAAATCACCTCAAAATATTGGTGAGAAAGAGACATAAAATAAAATAAAAGTGCCAGGATGTGCACCGCGACCTTGATTTTCTATGCCAAATCTAAACTGTTTTTTATAATATCCTACTGAATTAGGATAGAAGTCTTCTCGCGAAAAAGATAAGTCTCTCTACGTTGCACAATTCCACCACATAAAGGCCTGTTCAAAGCCAGTAGCAACACCGGCGATGAAATCCGGTAGCAATTACGTAACTTTCACAAAGCCACTTTACAGTGTTGAGGAAAGGTCAATAGGTTAATGTTTACACGAAGACTAGGTATCTTCACAAAATAGATACATAAGGATCACTCGGATCATTTAGGATTTCAACGATTGTCACTTGTCACATAGCCAGGCGGTTGCTAGATTCAACATGAGGACGCGAAGTACAGCTAGGTATATCTGACACAAAAACGTAATATGATATGAATCTGAGCCGATTTCTATCCAAGAAATATGACGTCCCTGGCAATCACCTTCTTAGTTACCTTTAGTTCATCTGAGAATTCAGTATCGTTACAAAATCGTCGTTAATAGTACTACAAATTAGGGAAACTACGCGCAGGGCGCCTAAACTATTTTTTTGGTGCTAGTACTGTGTGTGCCATCTGTAAAAGTGCCCCGCGCGTCTTCTCCTTAAATTGTGGTATCTTCTACTGAACTGCGGAACAAGGTCAAAGTAGGTAAGTCTACTAAGTTAAACTAATCAATAGTAGTAAAACCAATGTCAGATTTCCCCAAGTTCTTTAATTGGTCGTAGTAGAGTCGTATAAATGTCATTAAGCTGTACCTAAATGCGATTTTAACAACTGTTCACTAACCTTAATTGACCGCCGAGCTTTATATTAGGCTTTAGGTTTATAGGTAGTATGTTTTATGCAAGAAAACGCAATGATATTTAAATTAAGTATTTAAATTTTTTGTGCAATGTGTACATACTATTCGAGCTCGATCTGATGGTAGCCACATGTCATAAAAATCTTGTCTTCGCTTACAAATGCCATCTGCGCATTTAATTTGATATAAATATCTTTCATCCATTAGCCGTGAAGGTCGTTGTATACCTAGCGGGAATGTAGACCATTAAAACCCTAACCTCAACATTACATAAAACTTCCTAACTCTCCGCAAGCTCTCTATAACTTTGTACCATTTTGATGTATCACGTGCCTATTCGTCTGAAATGGCTGCGAGTTTCTACCATTAGGTAACAAAGTTAGGCTACGCTACCCACTGTTATTTTAAATGTTATGTTAGGCAAGTAAGTTCACTAGCGTTCCGAGTGTGGGTAGCCTATGAAAATATTGCAGTGTGTAAGCAGTGGAACAAGGAACGATTTTAGGCAAGATACATAAAATTGCAGCCTCTTTGCAACCCAACTTTTGTAATGATTTCATAGTTTTTTTTTATTTTTAAGCCAAGGTGGTAGGTAAGCTTTAAAATGGTTGGCTGTCTGGTATTTATTGAATACCGATATGACCATTTACGTTTTACCAATGCTTGTTTTAAATTCAGGAAAGGATGTTTCTGTCACCAAGATTCTGCTCTTATGTAAATTACAAACTTTCCTACATTTTAAATACCGTATCAAAATTTGATAATAATGGCCAAACCTAATACTTAATGATAAATATTGAATGTCCAACTCAATTTTACCGCATTAACTAATAAACTAGGTACATATACAAGCGTATATGTACCTAGTTTATTCATAATATAAAGCTTGAATGTGTATCAAATAATTATCCAATAGATGCTAAAACCGAGCGGTGGCCGTAAACAAATTTCATTTGAATTTGAAGCGCTATCTGCAACATGCAATATCTGCCTCCAAGCGGCTGCTGACATCTATTTCATACATCAATACACACACTCTGATGCTGAATTTACAGAAATGGAACACAAATTAACGATTTTCAACGCTTCAACTGCATTTTACAGGAAAATTGTGTTTCTCATTAGTTTCGTATTGTTCATAATTGCTTTTCGGAAACGTACTTTTAATTTTTCACGTAACAGGTAAAAAAAGATACAAGCGAGAACGAAAACACAATTTTAAAAGCATATCTTTTACTTCCCCTGCTTGTCAGATCATCAAAGATAATACGTGACAGCTCAAGGGCTGCCTTCAAGATTACGTCCGACCTACTTTATCTACTTATACCAACCGGCTGTTTAACGAATACCCGCTGGAAAGATTACTGTTTTTGATAGATAATTAT
The DNA here is from genome assembly GCA_024500475.1 of Phthorimaea operculella. Classification (NCBI taxonomy): domain Eukaryota; kingdom Metazoa; phylum Arthropoda; class Insecta; order Lepidoptera; family Gelechiidae; genus Phthorimaea; species Phthorimaea operculella. The sequence continues at coordinate 115,017 of JANFCV010000424.1, forward strand.
TTCATCTATGAATTGGTGCTGAATTACCTAATTACTTATTTCTTTCATTCACAGGTTTCCTAGAGGGTTTTGAATGACCGACTGTTTTCACAGTTTCATATATAATGTTTCTGATATAAAAGTACCTATGTAAGAATGTAAAACACACACTTTGAATTTTTCATAGAATGACTGACAACCTGTCTCGACGACGTCTAGAATTGTAGGTATCTATACGTTTCCGAAATAGCCTACCCTTTGAGAGATATCTTTGTGATTCTGTTGTATGTACTACGTTTCGTACCCGCTCCCTCTGCTATCGTAAATAGCCAGAGCCATGTCAAAAGTGTGACATGTCAAAGATATCCCTTGGTGGTAATTGGGATCATAACATAACTCAAAGGGTTTGTCGGAAGAACAGCGTTTTTTGCTTAGTGTCGAAATACTGACCGTTTAATAAGTAGATAGAGTCTTGGACAGTTTAAATATGACATCAAATATCTTCCGTACAAGTTATCAAATCTTAGATAGGACATCTATAATATGTATAGATCGTAGATAAGTACCTACAGGCGTCCCGCGCGTCGTCTCCCTAATCTGTGTACATAGGCACAGTTTTTAAAATTATTGTTAAGTATACGCCTGCAGTATCCAATTCATGGAGTCAATCCAAGCTTGCACAAATATGGGATTGGCGCGGGGCGCCTTTTGTCTAAGTCAGCATATAATCATAATACCCAAACCTTTAAGAATATCCAAAATTAAATATATTTTTAACACGCTTTTATTAGGTCGACTTGTATGTAAGTATGTAACTATGTAAACAAATCTAAGAAAACGAATTTAACCATCTTGCAAAGGTTGTAGCGTCATGAAATTTGGCAGTCGTATGTGATTTTGATGACAATACAATAATATGGTACTGTCGAGCTGATCTGATGATGGAGCCGGAAGATATGAACAGGAACTTCATGATGGATGATCGTATCATAGCCGTGTTTGGACTTGTTAGAAAGGTCTTGTAATGAACGTTGACCATGATTAGGTTTCAAGGTCTGATGATGGAGGCGGAAGATAGGCACTAGCATTTCATGATGAAATATCGTATCATAGCCGTGTTTGGACTTGTTAGAATGGTCTTGTAACGAAATTTGACCATAATTAGGTGTGAAGGTCCGAATACAATAATATGGTACTGTCCAGCTGATCTGATGATGGAGCCGGAAGATATGAACTGGAACTTTAAGATGGATGATCGTATCACAGCCGTGTTTGGGCTTGTTAGAATGGTCTTGTTATGAACATTGACCATGACTAGGTTTCAAGGTCTGATGATGGAGCCGGAAGACATGAACTGGAACTTCATGACGGATTCTCGTATCATAGCCGTGTTTGGACTTGTTAGTAAGGTCTTGTAATGAACGTTGACCATGATTAGGTATGAAGGTCTGAATACAATAATATGGTACTGTCGAACTGATCTGATGATGGAGCCGGAAGATATAAACTGGAACTTCAATATGGATGATCGTATCACAGCCGTGTTTGGACTTGTTAGAAAGGTCTTGTAATGAACATTGACCATGATTAGGTTTCAATGTCTGATGATGGAGCCGGAAGATAGTAGCTTTCCATGATGAAAAATCGTAACATAGCCGTGTTTGGATTTGTTACATAGGTCTTATTATGAAATTTGACCTCAATTAGGTTTCAAGGTCTGATGATGAAGCCGGAAGATAGGCACTAGCATTCCATGATGAAATATCGTATCATAGCCGTGTTTGGACTTGTTACATAGGTCTTGTTATGAAATTTGACCACAATTAGGTTTCAAGGTCTGATGATGAAGCCGGAAGATAGGCACTAGCATTCCATTATGAAATACCGTATCATAGCCGTGTTTGGACTTGTTACATAGGTCTTGTAATGAAATTTGACTACGATTAGGTTTCAAGGTCTGATGATGAAGCCGGAAGATAGGCACTAGCATTCCATGATGAATCATTTCATAGCTGTGTTTGGACTTGTTACATAGGTCTTTTAATGAACCTTGACCACGATTAGGTTTCAAGGTCTGATGATTTGGACATATGTTACGGGAAGCAGGTTACAAAGATTGACGCTGTGACTGGAGTTGCAGCACGACTAGTAAGTAGTTTTACATTGCATATCCTGCTCAAATTACCAGTTCAAAGAGATGGCGTCTTAGTGATCATGCCTCAACTCTATGGCAATTACTTGAATTATGCATCAGCAATGGCAAAATGTACAGTTTTTGTTCGTGGACGATATATCTATGGTTCACAACCAAATTATCGATGCGACTCGTAACCTTGGAAACAATTCATTGGAGTCTATCGTTCCCAGCGATATAAACAAAATGGGTGGACTATCGAGTAAGTTGAAAAATTTCATAGGAGCTAAAGTTATGTTGCGTTCCAATATAAACGTAGAGAAATGGGTTCGTGAATGAAAGTAAGTATCGGTTTTATCACGGTCATCGTCCGGCCACACTTTGACGCAACTAAATGTACGAAAATGACATCCCGTCCCTTAAAATTAATTTTGGTAAAGACGGCGAGCACCTAATTCAACCTATAGGCATCCAATTCCCGGCCAAGTACAGCTACGGTACGGTGGTAATTTTAAGTCGTGCATCTACAGTGCTTAAGATACAAGGCTGTACTTCTTGGGCTGATCCAGTACTTTTGCGGATGGAAAGGCATATGTGGTGCTAAATCGAGTACCTAAACTAAAACCACTTAGTGGTTTACAGATTGAAAAGCTAGACTGTTTTAAGCTGACAGAGACATCATGCAATACAGACGCACTGGCGGAGATGGTGAGGATGCGGGCTCTTTCGTCTATTTAAATTATGCCATTAGCAAAGACTAAAAAGTATAAAATAAATTAATAGTTTAAAAACACTAAAAAACACGCTTTTGTAAGGTGCACGTAAAAGTCGAAAATAAATTACGGATCCTTCAAGTTGTCTCTATTATTTCTGGGCTGAAGTGTAAACTATGTGCTTTTAATTATAATATTTAATTGTAAAAGCTTGGGGCGCTGGAATAGGTTTTTTTTTATATACCTTGTGGAGAAATCAAGTTAAGTTGTTTCAGCGCCCCACGCTTTTACAATTAAATATTATAATTAAAAGCACATAGTTTACACTTCAGCCCAGAAATAATAGAGACAACTTGAAGGATCCGTAATTTATTTTCGACTTTTACGTGCACCTTACAAAAGCGTGTTTTTTAGTGTTTTTAAACTATTAATTTATTTTAGATATAGTCGGTGGTTGCAAGAAACAAAATAGCATCTTTGGGACAGCGGATGTAATTGCATCCAAAGTATTAGTATTATCCTATTAAGGACGATCCAACCCTGGATAATAATAATGAAAACGGGCATTTTCCCAGAAACTCGTTACGATCTATCAATTTGCTGTGAGCAATTTTATTGATCTGTTATCCAATTTATTACCTACTGTGTCCGTTGCCTAGTAATGCCAATTTTACTCTCATGGTAAACACAAGATCTGTGCTTGCCTTTATTTTCATCATCTTTCTGCTCTTATCCCAATTACTTAGGGTCGGCGCAACACGTTTCGTTGAACACAAAATCAGACGTCAACCCTCCTTGGGAATGATTTTTGGATGAACCGCCACCATACGGTTGGCCCTGGCTATTTGGGTCGGGTTTATCCCTCGGTCGCCTCTTACGACCCCCACAGGAAGAGAGGGGCTGGTGCTATTCTACTCTGCCGGCACCACACGTGCTTGCCTATATTTTATTTAGCGAAAATTCGGTGGCGACGTGCGACAACAATCTATGATCTTGTAGGAGGAGTGATGAGACCAGTAGGTCGAGTGACGACGGAGGAGGGAAAAGGGTTGCAACCCGCCTGGTCAGGGAGTTGAGACCAGGGGAACGACTGTTCCAACCGGACATGTTTGGAGGTTGTATTTATAGCGATCGGCGGAAACACTTCGATACCGCGTTTCAGGCTTCGTCTTCTGATTGGCTAGTCTTCTCTGACAGTGTGACGTAGCTTGCGATACAGTTGCTAGGCAGCTGAGGACTTGGCATGTGGGGCGCATGCGCGCCGCCACATCACTCCCCCTTTTTGGAGTGTCGAAGACGCTGTTCAGCCATTGATGTCTTGAGGCAGAGATGCTTCATCGTGCAGTCAGGCGGTGAGGCTAGCAGGCATGTAGCAGTGGTAGAGCAGGCTGCACGCTGGAGTGTGTCGACAGTCGTGGCTGCTGTAGACCCTGAGATGCTTGAGTGCCGACCGAGGATAGAGCACATGTCGTACTGTAGATCCAATACTGGTACTGCGATGAATGCCGAAGACCAAGTGGCTTGATGATGCGTTGAGGTTAAGCAGTCCAAGTTGCGCTGATGTCCGGTGGAGTGGTGACGTCATGTTTGCTTGGTGCTGCAGTCTGGCGAGGCGTTGCGGCGAGCAGGTATGCAGAGGCGAGCAGGATACTGGAGGTAGTTACTCGGACAGTGTCAGCTGCTGAAGGCCGTGCAGGTGCTGATGCTGGCTCCAGGTCTTCGAAGCGTCGATGACATGTGGAGACAGGAATAATGCCGCAGAGGTGCTGGAGAGAAGCTGTGACTGCAGTGGATGCTGATGAAGATGACGTCCGGCTCCGTTGATGAGGTTTGCGATGTCCGTCACGTCGTCGCTGTTGATCACGTCGGGGTCACCAGTGTAGGAGGAGTGATGAGACCAGTAGGTCGAGTGACGACGGAGGAGGGAAAAGGGTTGCAACCCGCCTGGTCAGGGAGTTGAGACCAGGGGAACGACTGTTCCAACCGGACATGTTTGGAGGTTGTATTTATAGCGATCGGCGGAAACACTTCGATACCGCGTTTCAGGCTTCGTCTTCTGATTGGCTAGTCTTCTCTGACAGTGTGACGTAGCTTGCGATACAGTTGCTAGGCAGCTGAGGACTTGTTGTGTAAACATGTTTACACTTGTACCTATAGATGTGTATAAATATGCTACGGTTTTATTATAGCCATCAAAAAGTATGTTTACGATGTTCACGGAATGCGAAGGGGAGAAAAATATCTTTGTATTTACTTAACCTTTCTAGCTGTGGTCACCTTAACTCAAAAAATAGCCATGAATAAGTCTCTCTCTCTCTCTTTTTCTTTTGGACACCGAGTCTTCCAACAACCTAATAAACTCTGCTGTCAAAGTTTTACAACCGCCTGCTACCTAGCTCAGCAGGCCTCTGACATGGTTGTGTATCGATGAGCTGAATACTGATCATAGCACGCGAGGGAAATACTGTTTACACTTGTAGAGATGTGTATAAATAAATATGCTACGGTTTTATTATAGCCATGAAAATGTATGTTTACGATGTTCACGGAATGCGAAGGAGAGCAAAATATTTTTTTGTTAAATGGCTAAGGCGTGGAATTCCTTGCCGGCAAATAAAAGATGTTTCCGAGACATTATGGGCCTTACCACAAAAAAGTTAGACGTGAGTCGAACGCGTGTTTAAAATAAAACTTCATACAAAAAAACGCTAGACAAGCGTTGAACGCTGGTCTTTCTTTTTTGTGGTAAGGCCCCATAACTTGGGCTTTTTCAAGATAATATCGAATAGGCACTATCTCATAGGCAAGCATTTTCCGACATCGTCTTCATTATCCCTTACCAACAAGTGTGCGGGGCAAACATCGTAAACGATGTTCACGGAATGCAAAGGAGAGGAAAATATTTTTTTTTGTTCAAGGGCTAAGGCGAGGAATTCCCTGCCGGCAAATCTGTTTCCGAGACATTATAACTTGAGCTTTTTCAAAATATTGAATAGGCAAGCATTATCCAATATTGTCTTCATCATCCCTCACCAACAGGTAATGCGGGCCTATCTTATAATAAAACATTTTTGATTCACAAAAACTTCCCGACCTTCTCACATTGAGCCGTATCTATCTATACCTACCTAGGTATAATTTGGCAACGCGAGTGTAGGTAGGTACGTCGGCGTCGTGTGTGACTGCGAAAATCTAATTCCTTGCCCCAACGTCTTTTTGTTTAGACTGGAAGAGGGAAATAATTGCTTTTGCGTGTCTCAGGAAATAAGGTTATTTTGGAAAACGTGTTTAGAATTCCCATCAAATTGGGAAGCCAGGTGAAGAACATTAAGGACATGTTCGAAGGTCGTGTTTGAAGCGCAATCGATATGTTTCTCATTAACCCAAATGAATTATTAAACAATTATGAAACACCTTGAGTTTTCTACTCAATTATTTAAGGGTTCAAATAATACTGGTTTTTGTATCTGTATGAAAAAATAATAAGCATTAATATCAGCTGCATGCTACTCTGCCATTTAAACGGATCAACCTACCTCTTCTTATTTTTTTGGAACTGCGTCCATAGAAACCAAGGTGCGAATCTGCGAGGCATCGGTCTCCTAAGTGTTGTACGACAACTCAGTATAAGTTCCGTTCTTTACGATAAGCTTCTTGTACCCAGCAAGGGCAATCGCTAAACTTTCTGTAGTTTAAGCTCAGTTTTAAGGCTGAACTAGTAAAGGGAGAATGAAATACGAAAAGTTCATTTGCAACATGATTAGGCAACTGTTTCGCTCTCGATTCAGCCAGCCCTTTAGGTAAGGAAATGACTTAACGACAGATGGAGTTTGAAATTGCGTCCACACCTACGTAATACGGGACGAATATGCTTTCTCTTCTTAGTTGTAAAACACTTGACATGGGTGGTCGTGATCGTTATGTAATACTCTTGTTGTCGTCATCCTAAGGCGCTATTTTCACAGATGAGACTTAATATGGGAGGCTATATCCCTTGCGGGGTAGGCAGAGCGTAAACGGCTGCAGATAACGGCCGCATACATCACGTTTGTCAAAAAGTTTGAAAGTCAATCAGAAAACTGTGTACCTATCACTTTATAGTGCAGGTTGTCAGCCTGTCCCCTGAAATTGCAATACACATTAACTCTCAAATCCCTTAGTCGCTTCTTACGGCACCACACGGCCAATTTCATTTTAAATATAAAACTTTCAATTTGCTTTTAAATATAAGTAAACCACACTGGCTTATTCAGTAAATTATGCAATCAATTAAGGATTACTGAAATTGTATGTTAATTCTGTACACCGCAGCCATTCGAATTCATGTCCGCTTTATTTACAGTCAGCATTTTAAACAGAAACTCTTATTTTATTGAAATACAGTTAATATGAAATTCATAAATTGAGCTCGTTTATTTTTTTAATGAAAACTTTTTAATTGAATTTATAACGAACCCACTTTTAAAGTGGCTTGCCATCAAATATCATATTTCACTCGACTTGACAGAAACGCAAATATAAGAGGAATAGCATCTAAATCATTTTTAGAGGCGCAAAAGCAACATCAACCAACCCACAGTATAACTAACCTGTTATTAAAAAGTCTACATCAAATTTCGTTATTTTTGGAATTTCTTTGGCCATGTTGTTGTTGGAGATATGGTGAATCATTTGGCATACTTTATTCAAAAGCCATTTTGTATCTCAATAACCCCAAACCCCAGACTATTTTCAAAAAGTAGCTTTATTTATTTTCAAAGCACTCAGGGCTGAGTAAATCACGGGAGAATGAAATACGAAAAGTTCATTTGCAACATGATTAGGCAACTGTTTCGCTCTCGATTCAGCCAGCCCTATAGGTAAGGAAATGACTTAACGACAGATGGAGTTTGAAATTGCGTCCACACCTACGTAATACGGGACGAATATGCTTTCTCTTCTTAGTTGTAAAACACTTGACATGGGTGGTCGTGATCGTTATGTAATACTCTTGTTGTCGTCATCCTAAGGCGCTATTTTCACAGATGAGACTTAATATGGGAGGCTATATCCCTTGCGGGGTAGGCAGAGCGTAAACGGCTGCAGATAACGGCCGCATACATCACGTTTGTCAAAAAGTTTGAAAGTCAATCAGAAAACTGTGTACCTATCACTTTATAGTGCAGGTTGTCAGCCTGTCCCCTGAAATTGCAATACACATTAACTCTCAAATCCCTTAGTCGCTTCTTACGGCACCACACGGCCAATTTCATTTTAAATATAAAACTTTCAATTTGCTTTTAAATATAAGTAAACCACACTGGCTTATTCAGTAAATTATGCAATCAATTAAGGATTACTGAAATTGTATGTTAATTCTGTACACCGCAGCCATTCGAATTCATGTCCGCTTTATTTACAGTCAGCATTTTAAACAGAAACTCTTATTTTATTGAAATACAGTTAATATGAAATTCATAAATTGAGCTCGTTTATTTTTTTAATGAAAACTTTTTAATTGAATTTATAACGAACCCACTTTTAAAGTGGCTTGCCATCAAATATCATATTTCACTCGACTTGACAGAAACGCAAATATAAGAGGAATAGCATCTAAATCATTTTTAGAGGCGCAAAAGCAACATCAACCAACCCACAGTATAACTAACCTGTTATTAAAAAGTCTACATCAAATTTCGTTATTTTTGGAATTTCTTTGGCCATGTTGTTGTTGGAGATATGGTGAATCATTTGGCATACTTTATTCAAAAGCCATTTTGTATCTCAATAACCCCAAACCCCAGACTATTTTCAAAAAGTAGCTTTATTTATTTTCAAAGCACTCAGGGCTGAGTAAATCACACTTTTAACACACAACTCCTCCCCACTAGAGAACGCTGCCTGAATATTTAACCAACAGTCCACTGATGGACAAGGGCGTCCCGTTCTCGGGGGGTATTTCCACACAGAAGATGTTTTATTCTCAAGGAACGCTGCTGCTCATTCCCTGGATAATTAACCCTTAGTCGCTTTTTACTCGACTGCCTCAGAAGGAGGGTTATGTTTTTCGAGAGTATGTATGTAATTAGGTATGTATATGGACAAGAAAATTCTTTTTCGCGGGCTACATACAGCCCAAACGGATAGTTGGATTTTGACATATGAGGGTTCGTTAGATTCGTCTCAGCAGCGCGAGTGACACTGGCTATAATAACATTTTATAAATTCAAGATGGCGGATAAAACGCAAAATACAACTTTGAAATTACCGCAGTCGGGTTTTTGATTTTTTAATACATCTGCTTGTATCCTAAGGACCCCAAACTTGGTATGTTATGGCTATTTAAAAAGAAGTAGCTCTATTTCTTTTCAAAGCACTCAGGGCTGAGTAAATCACACTTTTAACACACAACTCCTCCCCACTAGAGAACGCTGCCTGAATATTTAACACGTTCCCGAGACCTTTCAGTGAAAATAGAGGCGGTAATTAAAACTTCAGCGAAACGAAATTTAATAACCCAACCCGTGACCCTTAAATAAAATAAAGGGGGTCGTACCGTACCTACCCTTAATAATAGATACTCGTGTATGTTCGTGTTGACTATTTACGTTTAATTTTACCTTTAGAACCACAACAGTCCACTGATGGACATGGGCGTCCCTTTCTTGGGGGGTGTTTCCACACTTGCTTAGAAGACGTTTTATTCACAATGAACGCTGCTGCCTATTCCCTGGATAAGTAACCCTTAGTCGCTTTTTACGAGATCTACTTACGTACGGTGCTGGGCAAATATATTCTACCGCCTATACAAATTGTAAAAAAGTACTAGCAAATATTTTTAGTGGTGAATCAGCTCATGAAACTGAAGGTAAGAATATGAAAACAAAATTGTACCATACAAATTGACTTTCAAAATAATGTTTCATATTTCGAGCTGTGTTTCTAGGGGAAAGTTGTCCAGTTTCATGGACTGCTTCACCCCTTAAAATAAATACATGTTTTTTTTTTACATTTTGTATAGTGGTTTTACGATACGAGTAACAAAAGAAAAACTTTTTCTGGTCAAACAAACAAAAACGATCACCATTTTAGTAGTTTGATGTACCTAATTGGTATTGTATTGTAGTTCCAAATTATTAGTTTACAAATATTTTCCTCAATAATCTAGATGAGCCGTGTGATGCTGGCTTAGGATAGCATCACACCATATCTTTCCCTTTGGGTGTTGTAAGAAGCGATTTTAAGTGATTTGAGAGTTGATATGTGTATTGCATTTTTGACGACAGCAGCCTGACAACCTGCCACTATGATATGATACACAGTCTTCTAAATGACACTCAAACTTTTGTAAGACGTTGTGTGAATGGCCGTTTTTTACAGCCGTTTACGCTCTGCCTACCCCGCAAGGGATATAGGCGTGATATATGTACGTTTGTATGTAATGTAGATTCTATTACCTACGCCGTAGCACCGTAGCATAATCTGTCGTAGCCGCTACGGTGTCAGGTGAGGCTGTGGTACAATCAGCTAAACAGTGCTACACTTGTGGCTTTTGATTGGTTGTGGTGGTTGTTGTCTCTTGATCCATTGTTAACACAGTCACAGCTAATAATGAATGACTGTTTGCCGTGTTATACTGGCTTAGAATAGCATCACCCCAAATAACTAATGGGTCTCGTAAAAATCAAAGGCATAAAATCATCCGGGGAATGGGCAGTGGTGTTCCCTGCGAATACGTTGCGTTCATTAATCTGCCTGGTGGGCATGATATAATAATACATTTTTTACATGTATCACGCCTATACCCCTTGCGGGGTAAGCAGGCAGTAAATGGTTTAAACATATTACCATTTACACCATGTCTGACAAAAGTTTAAGAGTTATTCAGAAGACTGTATGTATATTACCAAAGTAACAGTTTGTCAGTATGTCGCCTAACTAAAAATGTAGTACAACACATTACCTGTCCAATCCATTATTCGCATTTTACTAGCCCCACAGGGAAGATGGGGTGATGCTATTCTAAACCGGCACCACACGGAAATATGATGTAATAAAAAGTACCTCATATTTTGCGGATATTACATCCGTTTCATCCTCAAATGATTTTCGCAGAAGTTGTCATATTTCAGTGACATGAGCAAATCGTGAAAATAAATTGTCTACTTCTCTTTGATTTATGTAATTTTAGAGCTGTCTCTCTCTTTGCACATTTTATATCACAAAATTACTGTCAGTGACAACTCATTTTGTTATTCTTTCAGCTACTTTACATTTTATTTAGAAAAAGCTTGGCAAAGTGCGCTCAACTTTTATGTGAGCTATATTTTTACAAGTACAAAGTATATTTAACTTTCGTTGCAGTATAAACCATAAAGAATGCAAAGCTCTTACTCTTCTGTTTATGCATAAGAAAACATGACAACATGACATGCATTTTGGACTTCTGTTGTAGATATTCATACTAGTGAATCACTCTATTACAAAAAACCGCATCAAAGTCCGTTACATAGTTTAGTAGGAATGAGCGAGATCCACAAACAGAGAAACGCTTTGTGCAAATTCATTTTATACCTACAATGTATTAATTTATTTCATTTAAAACAAGTTAACATATACACTAAACATAGTTCCACAAAACTGTAAGACATGAGACGGAGACGTGCGACGACATCGCGACGCTTAAAACCATTTCCATGTAAAATGTATGAAACAGAAGAGAAAAAGCTACACACAAGGAACGCGCGTCGCGTTGATGACAGCTGACGATCACTTGTCTGACAGATGCCATACCACGCGTCACGTCGCAGGTCTTTTCTGAGAAGTTTGATTCTAAAATTACGCAATTGTAAAAATACGTCCTAGTTTCAACCGGAAAGTGACATAAGCGGTTTCGTTCTGGGCCGCCGCAGCCACAGTTACGTACATTAAATATTTGCCACAGGAAATGGTCGCCAGTATTACATGAATGCAATCTATACCTACTGCAATTTTAGGCGACAGGCTGACAACCTGGTGCAATTTACAGTCTTCTGAATGACTCAATTTTTTGTCAGACGTGGTGTAAATGGCTATTTTTACTGCCATTTACAATCTGCCTACCCTACAAGAGATATAGCTGTGTATTGTATTGTAAAAATATGTCCTAGTTTCAACCGGAAAGTGACATAAGCGGTTTCGTTCTGGGCCGCCGCAGCCGCAGTTACGTACATTAAATATTTGCCACAGGAAATGGTTGCCGGTATTACACGAATATGCTTTTAACTCGACTATGACTCTGGGGATTCCGCCCCAAGATTGCTGGGGAAAATGGGAATAAATACTGGGGAAAAAGGAAGTTTTTAAAAGGCCTTTTGTTTGGATTGGTTCAATTAAATTCAGTTGAATTAATTAGAAAGAAAGAAAGAAAGAAAATACGTTTATTTTAGTTACAATAATAAAATATTTTTAAACTAAATTACACATTAGTACACTTATTTATGTAACTAAAAAAGGCCTCCACTCAGCATAAGTTACAAGCAGTGATTAGCTGCTTGTAACGCTGGTCTTCCGTGGAGCCAGATATGCACAGTAAATCTGTGTTCTTCTAATATTAAATCTATACCTTAGGAATTTAATAAAAATAATATGGAGGTGTAACTTAAAGTATAAAAACTAAGTTTATATATACGATAACAATCTGATACAATAGTTCTAAAAGTTTTTAAAGTACTTATTGCAAATAAAAATTAAGATATAGGATGAGATCCAGAAATCAAAACTAAAGTAAATATTAAAATTAAAACATTAAATTAGAAATAGAAATTATTTGTACGACCCAATACGGCTGCATGGGGAACTGTTTTTTGTAGGAGAAGAAGATGTTTCCTAAGTGATTTCTTAAAAGTAAATAATGACTTTGAGTTCCTTACTGGCGGTGGCAAGTTATTCCAACATTTCGTGGCAGCGTACTTGAAGCTGCCACGAAAAGCAGCCGTATTATGCCGTGGGCAAATTAAACGAGTGGCAAATCTAATATGCCGATTTGAAAACTTAAGTTTTTCGTATAAATAATGCGGTTTATGATCTTTAATGATGCCAAAAAGAAGAGAAGCAAAATGCAGTGTATGCCGAGCTGTCATGTTCAGGATATTATGCTTATTTAAGAACGGTGTTATATGTGTACGGGGTGGGATGGGAAAACAAAAACGCGCGCAAGCATTCTGTACACGCTGTATTATGTTTTTTAGTGCGTTCTAGCAAACACTCACCAAATACAGTGTGCGCATAAGATAATTTTGATAATATGAGGGAGTCGCATAGCCTAACACGAAGCTCGACATTTAAAAAGTTGCGAACTCGATACAAAACCTTTAACCTATAGAAACAGTTACGCACAATTTGAAGAACATGATTTTCAAAGTGAAGTCGTCCATCCATCACAATTCCCAAGTTTCTAGCTTCAGGCACACACTGTAATAGATCCCTTCCTATGGACACCGCTGGATTTAGAGCTATGATGTTAGTGATAATTAGGTACCTTGTTATGCCTTGTTATAGCATCACTATCTTTTCCGTGGGTTCCGTATAGCAATTTTAGGTGTCAGGCTGACAACCTGTCACTATACTTTTACATTGTCCTCTGAATGATTCTTAAACTTTTGTCAGACGTGATGTAGGTAAAATGGTTTTTACAGGCGTTTACGCTCTGCCTACCCCGCAAGGGATATAGGCACGATATACATATTGTATGTATGTATGAATTGATTGATACACATTGCATTAACCTAATTCATTTGTTTTTGCTTGTTTCAGGTATAAAGTACGCTCGTCTTTTGAGATAAATACGTGTAAGAACTAGTAACAGGATATATGGTAAGATCACATACTACCTATTGAACTTATACTGTTTTTTTTTTTAAATATTTGTATGAAAAGCCAGTATACGTTGGTCCATTAAATCGGTGGGTGGATTTGCTGGCGATATTACTTTTGTCATGATATAGTATACCCACTTCCAAGGGCCATGCTAAGATAAAAGGTAGAAGATTATGTTTTTCATTTTTTCATGCAATATTTAAAATTCAATACCTAGGTTGAATTAACTTCACAATAAGCGAGTGACACTCCCCTACAGATAAAACTACGCTTCGTTTTAAAAGGAAGGGTAAAATCATGTGTGCCAACGGCGCTGTCAACCTACATTTTGTGGATGGACATAATTTTACTTCGTAAAAACAATAGGCAACGTTTTTATGTCAAAAAATTATAAGTAAAAAACATTTTTAAAACAAGCTTTTATTTGGGTGCGCTAAAAAGTATAAAATAATCTATTTACTAAAACTTTAACTTGTAACTTTTAATGGCATTAAATCTACGTCTTCACAATTTATACGATATAAAAGCTTGTCGCGAGATTTAAGTAGGTACTCGTGTGGTGTGACTTAGTTTAAAAGTTTATTTTTAAGATCATTTACACTGGTTTTCTAATTTATTTATTGATTTAGACACAGGTCGAATCTCGCGACAAGCTTTTATATCGTATAAATTGTGAAGACGTAGATTTAATGCCATTAAAAGTTACAAGTTAAAGTTTTAGTAAATAGATTATTTTATACTTTTAGCGCACCCAAATAAAAGCTTGTTTTAAAATGTTTTTACTTATAATTTATTTTTGCTTTTAGTAACCTCTGGAAAAAATTACAACATTCTTCATTGACTTTGAAACTGCGTCCATACGGACTACTAGTGCGAATCTGCGAGGCATCGGTCTCATGACTGTCTTACGACAACTCGGTATGAGTTTCGTCCTCTACGATAAGCTTCTTGTACCCAAGCGGGGCAATCGCTGAACTTTATGTTGCTTCTTCATTGACAGTGCCATGAACAGAAGACTAAAAACCCCAACACAACAACCATTCAACCCCTAAAAATCTGTGCAAAGCGACGTCATTTACCTCACACTAGTATTTATCTTTCATTTGTCTATGTTTTTCACCCATTTAGTAAGAAAACATAACAAACTTAATACGCCATCTAACCTTTAGTCTGTCATATCTGGTTTTATTTTGAGTTTTGAGTGTCACTTTATTTTTCGAGTTATTCTGAAAAATTCCTTTCATTTGATATCCTTATTGTAAAAAAGCATAAAAATTTTATTCTGCCATCTTAAGAAGTCCACCATAGTTACCACCATAGTAAGAATGACGTCAACTTGTAATTCGAATAGGTAATTCTCAGCAAGCCCTTTCATCTGACACTCATATTGTAAATTATCATAGGTGGCCATCTTTAGATGTCCGCCATATTATTTTCTAAATTGTACTCAGCAAGCCCTTTCATTTGACACCCATATTGTAGGAGTGCGTCAAAGATTACTTGTCGGCCATCTTGGATATTCCGCCATATTGGATTTAGAATAACCACACACAATCTAACATGCATTGTCATCTGAGTTAAACGTGTTTACAAAATTTCAGCTCAATCGGTTGAGAATATCTGCTTCAAAATTGAGTTGCAAGATTTGACCCGAACAAACATACATACTTACATACACTGCAAGTTAAATAAAAGCTTTTAAAATGGTCATTCGTTGTGAAGCTCGATAGCTTATTATTTAGTTCACACTTTTACACTAATAATAAATTTCGATTAACTTCTTTTACATGGGTTTTCCAGCAGCTGTAAAATTGCGCCACCAGCTGCCAACGACACCCGAATTCCCATAACATCCTATCAAGACACGGGTCTTTGATTAATTGTCTGTCTTCCCTGTTGCGGCATACAATGCAGGTATCAAGGGATACGAGGGATCAACCTGTGTTGGTTATTTTTTATAACTGTATGAGAAACTAGTATAATGTTGGCCTCTTAAATGGGTAAACAGGGGTGCTGGATAGTTCAAGAGGTAGATTTATTACGTCACGCAAGGATTACAAGGAAGGGTCTGCCACAATAATTTTAGGTAAGTAGGTTGTGATACCCATATGCACATGGTTGTGGTTTATACTTTTGACTTGCGGAAAAATGTTCTGAAAATAATTACTTAAACCTAATGTAGGAATGAATAATAATATTTCTCATACTAGCTGTCAATCTAATGTAGGGTATAAAATATGTATTCTCGAACTAGCTGTCAAAGTCTATACCTTCACTTGTACGAAATGTCATGTTGCCTAAGGGTCAGTTCCCACAGAAGGCGACGAGACGA
>JANFCV010000446.1:0-117776 GCA_024500475.1 Phthorimaea operculella
CTGAATAGACGCAAATTTACGCAAGCTCTATTGTGTTCATGTTACTAAAAATCCTATTCCTTGGCAAAAGATATAATATACGGCGATAAAACAACCTGTCATGTCACTATGGTGATACACAGTATTCTAATTGACTCTCAAACTTTTGTCAAACGTGGTGTAAATGGCCGTTTTTTACAGCCGTTTACACTCTGCCTACCCCGCAAGGGTCATATGTACGTATGTATGATAAAAATACCAAAATAAGTTACTGTTTTGTGTATCATACGTGTCAAAATTTTTATGTACCAAATTGTAATTCTTTTGTAAATCCTTCAAATTCCAGGAGGAAGAAGCGCTACTAAACGAGATGGAAGTGACCGGGCAGGCGTTCGAAGACATGCAGGAACAAAACTCGCGTCTGATTCAACAGCTTCGAGAGAAAGATGATGCCAACTTCAAGCTGATGTCGGAGCGTATCAAGGCGAACAGCTTACACAAGCTGTTGAGAGAAGAAAAACAGTTGCTACAAGAACAGGTACAAAATTTTTATTTTTTACATAGGAGTACTTACAGCCAGTACCTATGTTTTACAATAGTAAAAACAAAACTGGGTCATTTACAAGTTTTCACCTAAACATCTAAAGTTCATGGTTTTAACTTCTTTTACTGTCATGCTGTTGTGTCAACAAGTCAAGGAGTGAACCCCAGCGTAAAACAAAGCGTCTTTAGCGACCGACGTTGCGCAACAGTCCCTGTATGCGGCATAAGATATAAAAAGAGTCGTGCGATTTCCCAAGAGCGTTTGATAGTGTGGATATTGAGTTCTGTAGGTAAATTAAATCAGCAAGCAATATTTTAGACAAAGACTTTGGTTAAGCCAGCCTCTATTACTAGCGAGAAGAGATTTATAAACTGAAGACAAACGCTACTAACTACTGGAATCTCCGGACTCCAGTTTATATCATCTGGGTGTTCCACAGGGAGGTATTCCAAGACCTATTCTTTTCCTAGTATTTTTCATAACAGTTCATTTCTTTCAGGTGCTAACCCGTGATCAGCAGATAGAATCAATGGGCGCCGTGGCGCGGCGTTTAGAAGAAAAGGAACGTCTTTTACAAGCGACGCTTTCCGCTGTAGAGAAAGAACTACTGCTGCGGCAACAAGCCATGGAGATGCACAAGCGGAAGGCTATAGAGAGCGCGCAGTCCGCCGCCGATCTCAAGCTACATCTCGGTAAGTTTTGGTCTAATCGGTAAACTATTTAAATGCGTAATATTACAGAAATGCCTAACTGGCGGGCGCCAATTTACATATATTTTGGAACCAAGTCTTGGCTTTCCACGGTTCAGGAAAAAAACGTCAAAAACCAACACTTGGCTCTTGCGCAGTTCATGGTATAATTTAAGTTTTAAAAGACAGCAACCGCGACCGACTGCTTAACCTGCCCTCCCAAGCGTGGAACCATCTTTAAGAGGCGATCAGTCTGCAATATCCTTAATCGATCGGAAACTTAGCCTCACTAATAGTAAGTGCTTCACCGGGTATCGAACCCGATAGCTTTGCGTCGCAGACAGTCACACTACATCTGGGTCACGTCGGCCGTCGTTCCACTTACTCTAATTTATTCAGCTACTTAACTTTTGCCGTGTGGTTTCGGTTTTGAATAGCATTATCCCTTTCTCGTGGGTGTCGTAAGAAGCGACTAAGGGATTTAAAAGTTAATGTGTAGTGCAATTTTAGGCAACAGGTAAGCAGCAGGCTGACAACTTGTCACTTTTGTGATACAGTGTTCTGAATGACTCTTAAAATTTTGTCAGACTATAATGGCCGTTTTTACAGCAGTTTACGGTCTGCCTACTCCGCAAGGGATATAGAGTCTGGCCAGCGAGTCTTTGGACACGGAAATGGCGCCAATTTTAAAAATCTTTCACATGTTAACACTGAAAAACTACAATAAAACAATTTTGATACTTACTATTTTTTTGTTTTCTGCTCTTTAGTTTGTGTTTACCTTGCCTACCGGTATGTATGTATGATGTATCTACCGGGAGTAACAGAAAGGGTAAAACAAGCCGAAAGGAGGTCAAGGTACTCATGAAACTGAACAACTTTCCCCATGAAACACGGGTCGATATATGAAAAAAATATTTGGACCTCCCATACAAAATCGCAGATCAGCTGATTGATTTACTCTGAGAGGTCCATTTTTTTTTCATATTTCGTCCCATGTTCCATGGGGAAAGTTGTTCAGTTTCATGAGTACCTTGACCTCCTTTCGGCTTGTTTTACCCTTTCTGTTACTCCCGGTAGATACATCATACATACATACCGGTAGGCAAGGTAAACACAAACTAAAGAGCAGAAAGCAAAAAAAAAAGTAAGTATCAAAAATTTTTTATTGTAGTTTTTCAGTGTTCAAATGTTGCCATTTGAAATATTTGAATTATTTGACGTCCAAAGACTCGCTAGCCAGACTCTAGGCATGATATACGTAATGTATGTATGTACTACTGTTACTTAACTTTTAATTTTGTCTGTAGAAAAATACCACGCGCAAATGAAGGAAGCGCAACAAGTGGTCGCTGAAAAGACCTCCGCACTCGAAGCAGAAGCATACAAGACAAAGAGACTTCATGAAGAATTGGCGATCTTGAGACGTAAAGCTGAAAGGATGAAAAAGATGGAGCAGGCTGGTTCGAGCATGGATGAGGTGTTGCTGGAGGAGATACGAGAGTACAAGGAAACGCTCACGTGCCCCTCTTGCAAGGTTAGTAACTGTTATTGTACATCCAAGGGCTTTTTATACTAGAGGTTTCAGGGGGGTTATGGAACGGATCAGACACGCGGCGGATGTGCAGCGAATTCTTCGTTTTCAGTTAACCGCTAGTACTCGTATGATGAAACTCTTATAGTTTGTGCTTTTTGGTGGAGTATATAAATAAAATAAATAAATAAATAATCGTTTATTTCAGGCTCTTGACCCATATTAAAAAGAAAGAAAAGCTACAATAGTAACAGTAACAGTATATGTATATTGTCATGCGTTATCTATCATTCTTGGCCTTTACATTTTAGAGCGACACATCATTTAGTATTCTTCAAGTACTATTACTGCTTTATATTTTTACCTACCTCGTTTTCCTCTTTTATCGTACTACTAAAAATTATATAGCAATCCGAAAGTAGTTCAAAGTGCTCAGGAAACTGAACAACTTTCCCAATGTAACATGGGTCGAATAATGAAAAAAAAATGGTCCTATAGTAAATCAATCGGCTGATCGGCGATTTGGCATGGGAGGCCCAAATGTTTATTTTTCTCATTTCGACCCACGTTCCATGGGGAAAGTTGTTCAGTTTTGAGCACCTCGACCTCCTTTCAGCTCGTTATACCCTTTTCGTTACTCCCTGTATAGTTTTCCTTCCGTTCAAAATTAGGCCATTTTTTAGCTTACTGTTCGTTTCCCCTTCCCAGGTGAAGCGCAAGGACGCGGTCCTCACGAAGTGCTTCCATGTGTTCTGCTGGGACTGCCTGCGCACGCGCTACGAGACCCGACAGCGCAAGTGCCCCAAGTGCAACGCAGCGTTCGGCGCCAACGACTACCACCGACTCTACTTGTCTACCTAGGGAGGTGCATTACAAGCTGGAGATGTGGTTGGAACAAAAAGCCAAGCGTACGGTGTCAATATGCCTGCCACCGCCTCTAGTTGTCTACCTAGAGAATTACACTTGAAGCAGGTGTGGTATGAACTTATGCTTCTGCTGTTCGCTTTTCAAAAACAAGCGTTCGGTGTCAACGACTACCACCGATATTACTTGTTACTTGGTAAATTACAGCTACATAGATCCAGGAGTTATGGTATGAACTTGTCAGCTCGTTAAACACAAAAGACAGCACGTTTTTCGCAGCAACCGCTACCGCTTTTTAAAGCCATCAAAGTTTTAAAATTTGGTATTCAATTTATCGCGGGTTTTTATCACTTGGCTACATTCAATCTGTAAAGAATGAATTAGTCACTAGGAATTCACTCCAAAAGTTTGTCCTGTCACGCGTTATTGGCTAACATGCTAAATTTCGAAGGTAATAATTGTGCCGCGCTAGCCCAGCTGGTAGAGGCATCGCCAGTACTAATAGCGAGTCACAAGTTCAAATTCTGCCTGTGGCAGAATATTTTCTATATATTCTTAGTATTTGCCAGAAATCTTGGCCAATTTAGAAGGTGTTTTCATTTAGCATCACAAAAGCAGTATTGCTCTCTTGGACATGTACTCTTTTTGTAACTATGATCTTTTTGTATATTTCTGTGCTTGAAATCTGATTTCTGCATTCATTTGAACTTTGTCCCAAATAAAATAAAATAACGTATCGTTCTTTATGTGCTTCTTAATAAGTAAGATGTATCACTGAGTTATCTTAGTATTTTTTAATCGGTACTGTTATGCTTAATATAAGGTAATACGTATACTAAAATAAGAACACTATTTATCAAAAATTAGAGATGGTTAAAACGATTTGAACAAATTAAGCGTTTATCTTAACGCTTTTGGTTGTGAGGATGAAGTTGGGAATTATCTCGATATAAATACTTCAGTATTGAAACGAGTTAACATGCAAAGGTGAGACTGCAGAAAACTGAAAAGAACTAGAAATGTTTTAGCTATCAAATAGATAGAACTTTAGAAAAATATCTAAACATTCGTTATACTACGGACTTCTGGGCCTTCATTCAATTATTATTTTAATGTATATTTTTAGTAATCTGTATACCGGGAGTAACAGAAAGGGTATAACAAGCCGCAAGGAGGTCAAGGTACTCATGAAACTGAACAACTTTCCCCATGGAACATGGGTCGAAATGTGAAAAAAAAATTTGGACCTCCCATACAAAATCGCCGATCAGCTGATTGGTTTTCTATGGGAGGGCCAAATTTTTTTTTCATATTTCGACCCATGTTCCATGGGGAAAGTTGTTCAGTTTCATGAGTACCTTGACCTCCTTTCGGCTTGTTATACCCTTTCCGTTACTCCCTGTAGATGTCGCCGAACCGGACTATGGATTCTTGTAGATAAGTTTTATGTAGACCACGGATTATATCGAGATTCATCGAGTCCGTTTTAAATAATTGTAGAAATTATGAATCATTTGACTATAACATGCTTGAAAGCTATTGATTGTTCATTCCGAATTTTATGATAAAAAAAGCTTTCAATGTGTATGAATTACGACTAAACTGTTAATCATTTGTAATGCATTTCGCAAACTTGTATATCTGGTACTTTTTGCGTTGATTGTATATTTTAAGGATATCATGAAATCGAACAAGTGAATGTAGTTTATCTATTTAAGATATTTAATAACTGTAGCGTAAGTGATCAGGCGTGTGTTTGGGAGGGATGTATGTGATGGATGTTGAAATATAATAATGTAGGAATGCCTTAGATAGTGAAAATAAATAACCTAGCCCAATTGGAATGTTCCACAAAATTCCACTATGTGTGTTTTATTTTTTTAATTTCCTAAGCAGCGAACGCAGGCGACCGGCAGTTTCTGGCCGACTTTCTATGACCTCTCGTTCTCGCAAGAAACAACACACTTAAAAATAAGTGTGTTGTTTTTAAACTTAGCATTTTGTTTGCCAGCATCGAAGTCAATGCATGCATAGTAAGATTTTGTGGAATAACCTTCAAAATGAGAAACAGCACACTGACTGATATATTTATACATTTAGGTTAATCTTCTACACTGGATTGTACTGTTACTGTTCCTGTTAACTAACAATAGCTTGAGATTTATTATACGTTAATATGTAGTAGTTTAACGTGTCCTGAAGCAATATGTAACATTCTCAGCTTTCTTGTAATTTTGTAATCCATTATAGGACTTCGCTACGTCATGCGTGTTTTTTGGTAATTGAGCAAATAACGACTATAGAGCGTTTCATCTTATAGTTCCTATGGCGTCATGTTGGTAACATTGGAAATTTGTATGTAATACAGGGTGTTAGGGACGGTGTAACGAAAACTTTGCAGGCATGATCCGACCATCAAACTGAACAACTTTTACTATGGAGCCAATGGTGGGAAACGAAAAAAATTTTCCGATTTCCCATACAAAATTCACGATCAGCTGACTAACTTTGTATGGGAGGTCGGAAAATTTTTTTCGTTTCCCACCATTGGCTCCATAGTAAAAGTTGTTCAGTTTCATGGTCTGAGCACGCCTGCAAAGTTTTCGTTACACCGTCCCTAACACCCCGTATTATACGGCGCCAAAAAATTACACACAAATTTCCAATGCTACCAACATGACGCCATAGGAACTAAAAGATGAAACGCACTATAAATCACAAATTGACTTAAATATGTATATGCAGGTCGTATGACAATGTCATAGTCCGGCGCGTGATGACGTGCACGTCAGACACACGGAATCAGTGTGCTTTTCCCTTGACTTGAATTCATGTTTCGGTCAAGTTTCGGTACACTCACGTCACGTAACATCGCGTGAACACGTGCGACCATGTTGCTTGGCGAAACACGGATCTCTTGTTCTATTCCACTTGTGTGAAAGGGACTTCCGATAAGTCGCCGGCCAAAGTCGCCCCAGTGTGCACTCCCGGTTACTTTAGACGCCCAGTTTCCTTTGGAACCAGCATTATAGTCCGACAAGTTCGTGCGCGACCTTCCCTAGGGGTGACAGACGTTGGGGGCGGGAGATGTCAGCGGGTAGCGGGAGGTGTAGCGGTCGAAGGGTGACGCGCGCATCCGCCTCGCTCCCCCACCGTCTGTACCGCGCAGGAAGGTCGCGCACGAAGTTGTCGAACTATAGTTACTTCGATTTATATTCGTCCGTCGACCGCCGGCGGTCAGTTAGCTCGTCACAAGTATACAAGTAAATAATCACCTGCATCTTGCGGGCGAATATATCTCGAACTAAACTAAGACACCGTACATCATAAACACGCGCGACGCTGCGAACTCTCATAAAGACATGAATAGTAAATTAATATTGTCATCCGCCATAGTTTTACGTAGGTAATTTAAATCGTATATTCAATTATTTTATAGTAGATCTCCTTTGTATTTTTCAGGAAGTAGAAGGTACTGTTTGAGTGAAGCGATTGGCGGATGTTTATTCCATGTATCATTAAAGTAATTATTATAGGCAATTTTTAATGTTAATATACTTCTTTCTCTGTGTTACTTCGCATATTGCTGTTAGTTTTATTGCATTTGTATAACAGCCTTATAAGTCTGTAAGACATGCCGCAGTTGAGGTCATAAAATTTGGTGTTATATAAATACTACACTGGCCTTTATAAGTAATGAATGAATTTCAAATAAGCAACATTTAAGCGCGCCACACACCGACTCCGTTTGCAGGACGTATGCGTGCGCGTGATCACGCGCGTACCAGTTGTAATATATGGAATTCTATGAGTCGAACCTCTGTCTCAATCGTCTCAATACATATATGGTCTCGTACAATACAACGTCATAACTACGCGTGTAATGACGTGCACGTCACGCATACGGAGGCGGTATGTGGCGCCCTTTATTAGCACTGTTGCTATGCTGTTATTAATTTGATGATTATTTATAAAGGCCAGGGAAGTATTTATTACACCACTTTTTAAGACCCCGACTGTAGCAGTCTTACAGACTATAACAGGCGTATTATTTAAACTTACAGTTAAATAAGAAAGCTGGGATCCACATAAACAGTTGAGAATTTTAATATAATATTATTTTAAGTAAATAAATAAATGTGTCGAATAAATGTCTCAAATAACATTTCTTTGTTTTAATCCAACCTGGGAAGGTAAATTTTTGCAAATCAAAATCATAAGTAATTGATTCAATATTTTATTTACATAATATTTACATCACATGATTTCACTTTCACATTTTATTTAAACACAATGTTTGCTTGTACATCGAGTTTTTAAACGGCCTACTAATTAGTAGGCCTAACGTGTTTCTGTACTTATTATATGCAAGAGACCACGAGCTCTCAATACGTAGGTAATGAGTAGTTTTTTGTACTTTTATAAACTCGTTACAAAAAGAATATTGGAAATAACATGAAATAAACATAATATCAATTTAAATTACCGAAATAAATAGCGGCGCACACGACCCGACGTGGTATAAAAATGAATCTTAGAGTAGGTATGTATGTGTCGCAGTACGATGGCAGAATTAGGTTTTTGGCCAAAAACCGGCATATGGCAAAATCGTAGACTTCTTTCGGCCATCGTCCTAAGCTGATCCAGGTTTTTGGCCAAAAACCTAGGATTTTGGCCAAAAAACTAGGATTTTGGCCGAAATCCTAGATTTGTTTAGTATTATGGCTTTTTTTGCATTTCGGGGGAACTTTTTCTTCTTCGAGTGGTACACCAAGTCGCCCAACGACCCGATGAACCCTGGTGTTAGAGTTTTTAAACCGCCTACTGCAAGGAGCAGGCCTCTGACAAGGTTGTGTAACGACCGCCGTCTAAGTGATCATAAAGAGCAATCGGGACCGACGGTTTAACGAGCCCGTGTAGTTCGGGCATACACCTTGAAAGGCAGGAGGTAGCATTGGACGTTCTAGAGGGTGGGAGGTAGCGTTAGACGCTCTGGAGGGCGTGGGTAGCGTTGGACACTCTGGAGGATGTAATATGACGGGCGTTGGATTTTCTGGGGGTCCGACGCTACCTCCTGGTCTCCAGGGCTTCCAACGCTACCACCAATCCTCTAGAGCGTTCAGTGGTACGTCCAGCTCTTATGGTGTCTGATGCTCCCCCCTGCCCTTCAGGGAATCCGAGGCAATCCTGCTGTCTGATGTTACCCCCCGTCCTTCAGGGTGTCCATTTACGGTGTCTAAGTCTACCCTCAAAAGATCAGAGGGAGGTGCATAAAGTACCTCTCCAGGGTTGGTCCTATATAGTCTGAATATCATAAAGACTATATCGTATTTTGCCCATGTATCATATCGACCAAATATCAATCAGCCCATATCTCAAAATGCACAAGTCATTACATAGACTAGGTCGTAAAGCGACTAAATAGGAAAACGACCAAGTCGCAAAATGACTAGTATAATCAAGTACAAAAGTTTTACAAGGTTTTTCGGTAACATTTACATACGTATTTTTTTTTTTCACTTAAATCTGTCTTGTTGTGGGCACTTAAGAGGTGTTGGACTCAGATCGGGCCTAAAATGTTGTGTTGGGCATTGGGCATTTATTGATTTCCCCGATAATTATTCTTTTGTCGTTTTTGGAAATTTTCTACTGCAGGCAGGATTTGAACCTGCGACTTTCGGCTTCTGTATTGCTGTTGCCTCTACCAATTGGGCTACCGCGGATCAATCTAAGCCTGCGAAATTAAGCAACTGTGTCTTGGCCGCTAGCGCGTGGCAGGGCGTTAGTGCAGGGGTGAGTCAGGATTTAAGTTTTAAAAAACTAATTTTAATTTGCTGAAAGTTTATTATAAAGAAAAGCACGGAAAATACGAAAAGAGTTGTGCGCCCGACGGATGTCCAAGTCGATCTGATTAGCAACGATTTATTAGGTTTTACGAAAACATTGACGACAATGCAATAGGTATGCACATTCAGCACTTTATTATATGTGCATACTCTATGTAATTACGATATAACAGTCCCATCTACTGGGATAGTTTTTGCAACTATAGTACCGTCATTCGAATAGGCCATATTTGACAGCTGTCAAACCCATACTAGGAAACATGTCAACAAAGAGAAATAGACCTTATGTCATGGCATTAACATGATTTTGACAGCTGTCAAATATGGCCTATTCGAATGACGGCACTATAATTCCCAGCGAATATAAAATTTTTAAAACAGTCCCTTGTTAGGTATACAATTTTTGGAAAAATTCGCACAAGAAGAACATAATGATTTAAAGTTTATGTTAATTATGTAAATAAAGATAAGAAATAAATAACAATCCTCGATATTTAAACAAGTTATGATAGTTTCATTCTTGAGCTAGCAATTATAGCACACACATTTTGAGAATACCACACTTTGTTTGCAACTGTACCTAACGAAAAACAAAACACAATGTGGTCATTTTGCGACCTAGTCAGTTTACTACTAAGACTAGTTACTATTTAGTCAATGAACGATCTGGACTGATAGCTATTTAGTCCAATAGCTATTTAGGTGTTTTGAGTCACTGGTCATTCTGAGAATAAGACTTTATAGGACCAACCCCCTCTCCACTCCTCGTTCCCCCGAACCACACGGGCACGGTAAGCCGTCGGTCCCGATTGCTCTCTATGATCACTTAGACGGCGGTCGTTACACAACCATGTTAGATGCCTGCTGCTTGCAGTAGGCGGTTGAAAACTCTGATACCAGGGTCCAACGGCTCGTTGGGCGACTTGGTGTACCACTCGAAGACAAAGAAGTTCACCCGAAATGCAAAAAAAGCCATAATACTAAACAAATCTAGGATTTCGGCCAAAATCCTAGTTTTTCGGCCAAAATCCTAGTTTTTTGGCCAAAAACCTGGATCAGCTTAGGACGATGGCCGAAGGAAGTCTACGATTCTGCCATATTATGCCGGCTTTTGGCCAAAAACCTGATTCTGCCATCGTACTGCGACATATGCAACTATTGGTCGTGTGCGTTGGTCTTTTGATGAACAAAACGAGCATGTCACATACACATCTTTATTTATTTTCGCCTAAGGCTCGAATCACATCCTTCCGCTGGTCGCGGGCGGTCAGGCCGCTCCGTAGTAAGTTAACAAGGGTGAATCCCACTATTTCTATTGATAGAAATACTGAGACAAATTCTCCCAATATTGCTATTACTGTCGGCACCGTTAGCGCGGCTTCAAGAAACGCTGCACGACTATGAATGAATTTAATTCCTCTTTATAATAGTTGCACGCAATAGAAATAATGGGATAGGCATATAGTTTTCCATGGAAATAGCGGAATCTACCCGTTTACAAGGAAATGTATGTATAAGTATTTGCCTTGCGACTAGCGGTCTGGCTGCCAGCGAGCGACGGACGAATATACTTCAAGTCCACGGGGTAAGCTTCACAGAAAAACCGTGAGACGTGACGCGCAACATGACATCTGTCAGACAATCGATCGTCAGCCGTTATCGATGGAACGCGCGTCCGACGTGTGTAGCTTTGTTTCTTCTGTTTCGTACATTTTATATTGAATCGATTTCAAGCGTCGCCGATGATGTCGTATGTCTCACGTGTCTGACGATCACTTGTTTGACAGATGCCATCTTACTTCTCACGTCCACTCTGTGGATCTTTCGCTTAACATGCCAAACTCAACAGTCCTCTGAATACACAAATCAACGTAAATACAACATCAGTCTCATGATTTGAAGCGAATGGAAAGTTAACAGCGAAGTTAAATATTCATTCATACATTAGATAAAGACAGGTTACCTAAATTTAAACCTAATTAAAAAGGCAACCATACCTGTTAATCGGAACAATAAAGATTTATAATTATTTGTGATTTTCAATTGATATTTTTATTATTTTATAACATTTTGAATTGTATTTTATAAAGTCTGAATTAACAAAATATTGATGACAATATTTGACTAGAATATAATAAATATCTTGATTAGAATGTACCATCCGTTTCTTATATACAGCATGATCTGATTAAATTATTTATAAATGTACTGTGATGTAAATTATGTAAACCATTAGAAATACCTTAAAGTAAGTAAATCCGAAATCAGCTGATTGTTATCTACAAGCCACATTAATGTGTACTAGTACTAATGGCACTTAAATTAATTATCTTACAAATGAAATTATAACTGCTTGCTGTTCCTTTGAATGCCACAAGAATTTTCAGTCCACCAAATTATTCTAACGATATGAATACTTGTTAAATTTTAAATGCGTTCAGGAATGAAAGCGACACAAAATCAAATTACAAACAAACCAGCCTTTTATAACTTCTAAAGGTCATTCCATATCGTACTACTATTGGCTGAAATTATTTTCGTCCGCTGACCACCGGGAGCCATATTCTTGGTACAACTTGCGCAAATAAGTAATGGATCCCGAATTGTCAACATTATTGTTAGCATCCTGCTATGTTACACAGGGAGTAACAGAAAGGGTGTAAATATGGGGATAGTGTTTCAGTTTTATGAGTACTTTGACCTCCCTTTGGCTTGTTATGACGCTTTTTCTTACTCCTGGTAGAAAATGATAGAAAGGCAATCAATAATGTTGAAAATTCAGGATCCGTTCTTTATCTACGCAAGGTATAGTTTGAAAGTGGCTCGGCAGCCGGTAGTTGGCTGAGGAACATAATTCAAACCAAAATGTCTGTTTAATTTGTGCGACTTATGCACTTTGAGATCAATCATACGATTTGAAGTTGAAGAAAAAGTCTGTCTTTACAACTAGCTAACTTTGAAACTACCTACACATCTTCGTAACATTTACCTACACATACTTTTACTAAGACATCGTAATTCGTCAAAATTCCTTTCAAAAGACACTAAACCATTACCTCTGGTAAAATTACTAGCAATAACATTAATCTCATATCTCTGGTCACTCCAGTAGGCCATATTTGACAGAGTCAAAATCATGACTATGCATTGATATAAGATCTATTTTCCTTTGCTGACATCACCTTTAGTATGACAGCAGTCAAATACGGCCTATTGGGGTGGCCCAAGTATTTCTTTCTAATAGTAATAAAATTGGGCGTATATTTATGGAACATGACGGCAAGCGGTCGACCGCGGCCGCGGGCGGACGGACGCGGGCAGGCGCGGTTACTTAACTATAACAAGCATGCAAAATATTTCATGCTTTGGAAATATCAACTAACACGAACTATCTAATCTTACTATGGAAGTATTTTGTTCGGAAACATGGCAGCATGGGGCTTGAAGCCACGACACTGGGAAAAACGTTTTCATATAGAAGACAGATTTTCATCAGTCTTATGATAATGATTGTCGCATTTCGAAGTTCAACGCGTAGCACGAATGTAAGTGCGAAAAATGTGATATTATATTAGCTTTCTTACAGAAAAATCTCATCTCGATCCCCATAAATACAACATTAATAAACGTTCAATCCTAATTTATCGCTTTTAAGGTGAAACATGAAGAAAAATCAACATACTAAGAACCTATACCACAGTAACGAACATGATTTTTATGCTGTTCTTAATAAGTTGTCTTGAAATTGATAATGACACGATTAAACTTTTTGTAGGCTGGCAGACGAGCCTCTCTTTCATTCTAGCTGGAAACGAAAGTCGATAGGTGCGTCCACACCAAGCGAGCAGCCTCGCTGCCTCTTTCCCTCGCGAGGCATACGCTCGTGCGCAGGCGAGCTAACACCGAGCAAAGTTTGGCCCAACTTGGAATTTTAAAATAAGAAATACGTCTAAGTGTGATCAGGATAGATAGACTGTCACGCACATGACATATCCTGACGCCATGTATTTACTGCACATTTTGTGACGAACACTTTCGATTGAATATTTTCCTTTAAGTTCAATCTACGCAGTGGTTTGTATATGCTGGGTATGCGGCACACTGGGCACGGGCGGCGGCGCAGCGAGCGCGAAGGCTAGGCGCTCTAGCCGACTGTGCAGGGAAGCCAGACGCGGCCAGGCGCGGACGGCGCGCGGCCGGGACGCTAGTGAAGATAGGGCGCCGTCGAGAGCCTCGTATACTTGACGCAATGTTCAACAGTGGACTTTATGGCTGTTATAGTATATAGTTATATCAGTTCACGCAGTGGTCTGTATATGCTGGGTGTGCGGCACGCTAGGCACGGGCGGCGGCGCAGCGAGCGCGAAGGCTAGGCGCTCTAGCCGACTGTGTAATGAAGCCAGACGCGGCCAGGCGCGGACGGCGCGCGGGCGGGACGCTAGTGAAGATAAAGCGCCGTCGAGAGCCTTGTATAGTTGACGCAATATTCAGCAGTGGACTTTATGGCTGTTATAGTATAGTTATATCAGTTCACGCAGTGGTCTGTATATGCTGGGTATGCGGCACGCTGGGCACGGGCGGCGGCGCAGCGAGCGCGAAGGCAAGGCGCTCCAGCCGACTGTGTAATGAAGCCAGACGCGGCCAGGCGCGGACGGCGCGCGGGCGGGACGCTAGTGAGGATAGGGCTCCGTCAAGTGCCTCGTATAGTTGACGGCGTTCTTCCTCGCCGCAGGATGACAGCTCCTGGAAAGAGAGAAGATGTTAAATAATGAGAAAATTGAAAAATTCATCAGCGACCGCCGGGACTTGAACCCGGGACTGTGGATTGCCGTTCCACCGCTCTACCAACTGAGCTACGGGCGCCTAGCCTAAATACTTTCTGCAGATGTCGCTGGATCGTCGCTTCAAGACGAGCATCAAGAGGTTGAAAGATTCAACAGGGTCCGCTAGGCGCCCGTAGCTCAGTTGGTAGAGCGGTGGAACGGCAATCCACAGTCCCGGGTTCAAGTCCCGGCGGTCGCTGATGAATTTTTCAATTTTCTCATTATTTAATTTATGAGAATAATATTGCGCTGTGAGTGCATTGAAAATTCCAATACAGAGAGGATGTTATACCACAAATTAGGAAACCGACGAAGGCGCCTATACAGATAGCTCGCTCAGTGCTAGCGACGATTCTGACTGTAACTGGAAAAAACTGAAATCTCAGGGGGAAATCAAGGTACCTAAGTAAGAAGATGGTTGCCACGAACGTCATATTTGTTGGATTAAAATTGGCTCAGAATCATATGCCGTTCTAGTATCAGATTTTGCTGTTCACTTTAAATATTTTGACAGTAGCAACCATGGCTATGTAACAAGTGACAATCTCGAAAATCCTCAATAGGGGCAAGTAAACCTTCTGGTGGTTATACGCTGAATAAAATGTCTACTGCTGGACATGAGCCTCCCCTTATTGGATGATATTTGCCATAGTCAGTCACTACAATACATACGTAAAAATTAAAACAAAAATGAATGCAGCGTCTAAACAACTTATCAAAACATAGGAAATGAAATGTGAAGCGTCTCCAATTCCATGCATTTCCTCCAAAGTAAGAAATATTTGTTATGTTCTCTCACCTGTTCAATAATTTCTATTTCATCTTCTTCACCTGTTTGTGACAGCTGCTTTTTCAGCGTCTGGAACACAACATCCCACGTCACAAAATTGCATATTAATAATAATAATAATAAATAGCGTCCTACGGGCCTTAGTATGATTTATGAAGGCTATGATGATAGATACAGAAACTGGAAAATATAGAAACAATGAAAACATTCAAATACATCTAAAAATTGCTCGGGCTTTAATTATATAAGGTCCTATTAAATTCACTGCAAATATTTTAAGGGCATGCGTAAATATGTATAAGAAAATCATCTAAGGCATTTTAAAAAAAATCTACACGCTAGATTTTTTTTTTCATTTTCAAACAAACTTTTTAATTAATTATGTGAACACCCTTTGACTGACCCAACTGACGTTCCGCCATGTAAACATGATTCACTTATACGGCACGCACACTAACAACCAACCAATCACAGCACGGCGCGTTTGGCGCGTAATTTAAATTCATCGATGTGTGCGTTTCTAGGACAAACAGGGTGCACTTTTTGCGTTTAGTTTTTTTTTTAGTTAAATGCAGTTTTCTCGAAAACTAGCGTGTAGATTTCTTTAAAAATTTGCCTAGTACATGCTTATATTTTATTTGATCTGCCCCTAAAATATTTGCAGTGAATTTAATAGGACCTTATATTTGTTAGCTAGCCCGTTCAGCTTCGTCAAAATTTACAAGGAAATTCAATTTATTGTTTCGTATACTGACCGTCTTGTAAACTTTGTAAACAAGCTACTTTGGACGTCGAACAAGCGGAAAACGAATATTATTTCAGCCTTTTTTACCCACTTGAATATATCATAATAAGGCCCATAATAACAGACATAAAAAGGCGTGCCTCCGAAACCCTTTAACTATTTTTTACAGTATTTTTCTCCCAAATCCTTGAACACAGACCATATTTACAGAAATATAATAAAAGTGATGATTTTGCGCAGCAGTGTAGAGTACTTATGCTGCGAAGTTGCAAAAAGCTGAAGGGTTGGCTCACAAAAATGCGTTTCACTTCCCATCGAATCTTGAAAATCTACTTGATATCACATTTTATGAGCCAGCTATAAGTGTTTCAGTGTTTATAAATTACAGTGCTGCTTGCATATTTTGCAAGGAAATACATTAATTTTACCGCGACAACTTATTGGTAACATATTTAAATATTTATCCCAGACAAATATTATGTACAATACACAGACCGTAATATACGTTGTCCAGTTATTTACAAATTGTGTATTTACAATGTGCTGTACCATGTTCCCAATTGCAAGCTATGGGTGAATGTCAACATGTTCTCTCATCTTCCAACAAATTGTTAGCACGAAATAGAGAGTTTACAGAAGGTTCACTCGGCCCTATTTCGGATTTTCGAGATTGGCATTTATTACATAGCCAGGGTTGCTACTGTCAAAAATCTCTAAGTATAAAAACGTCAAAACAGTAAAATCTGACAAAGAATGTCGCTGTCGTAAAATAATTAAACTCTCTATTTTGTGGTATTACGTTCCTAATATAATACAGCAATGTACTAAACGATCGACTTTCCCGAAAACTTTAAGCGTAACAGTTCATACTGATAAACCTTTCCCAAACATCATATGCTACAACATAAAAAACAAATTACCTACTTCCCATAAAAATTGCGCGTTCAGCTGATTGATTTCCCTCTTTCCTTTTACTTATGGCAAAATGTTAAACTATCAAAAACCTTGACATTTAAAATGAAGAGATGTTAAGAACTGACAAACGAAGACCAAGCCCTGTGAATACTCTGGTGCTAAGCTATGAATTGAGTCAGAGTCAAGTTTTAAACATAGAAAAATGAACTTTTCTCAAACATGCTAGGAAATATGACAATTTCTTTCAAGAAAACAATCCAGAAAGTTTGACATTGTCTATGATTTTGTAATTTCTGAACGATTTCTTTTTTACACGCCAGCAATGGATTCCAATACAACTTTTCTGGCGCGATATCGAAATCGTTCAGAAATTACAAAATAAAAAAAGAATAACTCCTAATCCACATCTTGACTTAGTAATCAGTAAAACAACTTTTTATATCAAATTACTATAAAATAAATTAAAATCTTTATAATTTCCTAGCATTTTTTTGAGAAAAGCACTATGTAAGCCTCGGGGAAAATGACTTTGCCAGACTCGTATTTCTACTCGTCGGTCAAAGTCTTATTTCCCGTCCTCGTCAACAACCTACTATTCCCAACACCATACGCCGCCTGATGAAAGATTTCAAGTGAAGTCAATAGAGTACAGTGAATAGACGATAAAATTAATAACAAATAAGTTGATATATTGACCAAAAATGGAAGCCAAGGGCCGACAGACGCCGCGGGAGGGCCAGGCGTAGATGGGGCGTCGTACTGGAGAGGTTTTCTAGAGACTGACATGTAGACGCACTGGGCCGAGAACTTTGGACGTTGGGAGTGGCTTCTGCCCAGCGGTGGGACTCTGATGGCTAAATAGGATGGGATAAACTGTAAGTGCTTCTCATAAAACTCAGTTTACAAGGTGTATAGTGAAGTGGGGGGTAATACTATTGTTTACAAAGTGTACGGTGAAGTGGGGTAATACTATTTTGTATGCAATTGGACATTTTTATCTTAAGTCTGACCTATTTATTTATGTGTTTGGGTGGGTTGGGTGTTACCCATATGAAGAGAAAATATACCTAACACGAGAAATGTTTATAAAACTAGTTATAACTGGCGCAGATAAAAAAACAATATTTCGAATTGGAAACATTGCTGTTTACAACCTGCTCAAATGCCATATAATACGATAAAGGCAAAAAATAATGCTGCCAATTCGGGATATGTTCTTTATCTGCGTTGCGCAACTTTTATTGAATGAAGAGAACAGTTGACGTAAAAGTGTGGTGTGGCTAGGTGTGTAAGCGAGTGGTAAGGTATTGTAATATCAGGTGTATAGTAACCTTGACGCTTTATTCTTGACTCGAGATCGCCAAGCAGGGCCTGAATGGTGTAAATACCTGTTTCACATTAAATCTGTTAACAGCACTAACAGTTTGAGTAACATTTGTATTCTAATTCGTAATTCATAATGTGACTTAAATGTAAAAATGTAGCTCCGTACAATGCTAATAATAATTGACTTAAGAGGGATCTATAGTCATAATTTTTCATACAAACGCTTTCAACGTATCCCTCTGCCAATTCGCAACCGATCGACTCAATTTTTGGCACGGTAACTCTTCTGGATTAGATCTATGCTCCATATTCTTTTTCTGGTTGTAATAATGCATTTAAAAAAAGATATGGCCGTGGCAAAATGCTCTAAAGTTATCACCAAGTTTACGCCTTGGTATCTTCTAAATATGACAATAATTTCAGCAAAACAAATGATACGGGCATAGAATATTTTATTGGCAACAAAATAATGCCACTATCAACAAATTTGGTGGCGATTTCGAACGGGGAACCTGGTAAACCTAGAACGCAAATTTTCCGGTAGCGAGCTATAACTGTCTCTTTTACGGCTGCGGGACGGGTGGGATGCATAAATGAGATAGAAATATTTTTGTGAACTGTCAGCTCACGAACTTTCAGCTCGGTATAGTAGCCTCTTAAATCTAATCTTAATAATATATTATAATTCATTTTTGACATAATTTTGACCAAGTTTCATTTCATGGATAGCTCTGAACTGAAATTGATCGCTCAAGGTCCTCGAATGTTATCTATGAATTTATTTCAAATTTCAACTCGCGGGAACGTTTTTCCGGCACGTGTTATACATATAAACCTTCCTCTTAAATCACTTTTTCTTGACAAAAAACCGTATCAAAATCTGTTGTGTGGTTTAGGAGGAGTTAGTGAATTCCACGACAGACAGACAGACAGGCAGAGAAACTCAAAAAGCGACTTCAATTTTGTACTATGTATTAACGTTTATTTATTGGGGATATAGCTGAGCCAAGTTTCTTTGAGAGCACTGAATGCACTGATATCACGTGCTAGCTGACGACCAAATGATGAAATTTCCATTTTAGTACTCAAAAACGTATAAAACACTCTACTCAATCACTAGTCAATTTTGTACCAATTTTTCTTGTGAAAATGTAGTTTCAATTAGGGCTATTTTTTATAACGAGTGTGTATTACTCACTTCGACGGTGTGCCGGTAGTGGTCCATCATGTGTTTGCTGGCGTCCAACTCCGCCAACTTCTTCACCACCACGTCCGCTACGTTACGCTCCGTTACATCCAACTTGTCCCTGGAAATATCACGACAGGACATAAAATATAGGGTTAAATTTAATTTAGAACAAATACTTTAAGAGCGTATTGGAACACTTTGATTAATACTTACAGCGATCTATGTCGGATAGCTTTAGCATAATATTCTCAACAACAAAGAGGAAAAAAGAAAAAAAATTATTGCAAAGTATGTTAATAGTTTCAACTTCAAGTTCTTGTTGAAACCATTTAAGCATGACATCCTTGAATTAGTTTCGCCTAACTGTTCAGTTTTAGTCCTTGGCTATCAAACCTACACCTGATTAATGGGCTGGAGAGCGAGGGTTCACCCGGAGGTATTTGTGTAATTGTTCGAACAACCAGCCTAATGCCCAATAGCGGGATTTTTATAAAGGGATAAAGAACGGATGGCCAATGAGACGCAAAATTTATATCTGTTAAAATAATACTAACTTGAGTGCAGTAGCCAGCCTTACGCAGTCCGCATCATCATTGCTGGCGGCCACTGAAGCAGCCAATCTCAGGGCTCTTAATAATTCCGACAGCCGATTGTCCAAAGCCAAAACACGGTCCAATAGGGAGCCTCGTTCAGCGTCCTCAGCCTCGGAGCGGTGTCGGTTGGCGATGGCGGCTGACAGGTTACGGAGGGAATCACGTTCCGATACTGATGATTCGCCTTCTGAAATTATAAAACAGGTTGTTCGTATCGTAAACTACCACACCGTGTCATCTTGGTATTCTATAAAGCACAAGGAATCCATCCATACCAGTCTTAGGTGTTAATTTATATGCGTGCCATAGCTTCAGGATAGTTTAAATATTGATTAAGGATGCCGTCAAAAATATTTAAAAAAACCGAGTGCAATTTTTTTTTCGGATTTAGTCAATACTTTTTTTAATAGTAGTTTATGCAACTGCCTAATAATGAGAGGCTTTAGGATGTGAGTGATGTTTATCACACGAGGCGCAGCCGAGTGTGATAATAGTTTGACACGAGCATTCTAAAGCCTAATTATATGCAGTTGCATACACTATTTTATCTACACTGTACAAGAAAAACTATGAAAAATAATTCAAACCTCCGCACTGCACTATGGCGAATGCAAGCCTTGACACAGATTACAATTTGGTACGCGGGTCAATTCGTTTAATTTTTTTTCAAATACTAGAAATCGAGTTACTTTATGTAGCTGCCAGTAGTATGAAAGTTTTTTTTAAAGGCTGTATATCCGTAATGCAGTTCATTACGTTCGTACTTTCGATTCTGTAAAACGAATATTACGAAATGAGTGTAGATAAAATCAATTTTTGGCACTAGTTTTGTTTTGAGAGTGCCCATAAAAGTACTTTCATCTAAACAACTTTGAGATTGAACGAATTTCGGCTGAGATATACGCATTTGAATCAAATGTCAGCCAAGTAAAAAAAAATTGTGACTTGGATTTTTTTCAATATTTTTTTACGGCATCCTTTATCGATACTAAACCTACCCTGAAGCTATGGCACGCATTTAAATTAACACCCTGTATGGAGATCAGTAGCACAGATTGCTTAACCGCTATCCTTATAATGTAATGTGTACACTAAGAGAAGTTATTCGTCAAGTAACATTTTATACTAAACGAACCTTTATCGATATCCTCACAAGACTCTTTTTCTGGCGATAATTCGTCACCGCTCCACGCACCCGCGCCCTCCGCGCCCGACCACCATTCCTCTGCCAATTCTGAAACAATAAACACAAGTTATTATTATCCATGATCAAACATAGCATCTGGGGTTATCAAATTGGTCATCGGTTCGGTGTCAATTACAGAAATAAAAGAATGTCACAAAATGTAACCCGCGTTTAAACTGGTTTTCTTCTTAGGGGGTTTTTTCGTTATCTGATCGGCTTTCGGGAAAATTAATCTAATTAATAGTTGACAAAGATTGAACATTTGTAAAACCAACATTTTAATGGGTACAACAGGCTACCTAAGGCATGCTGATACGGTTCTTATAATAGAAATATTTCTAAAATATAATAGGTTAATTCTATGTAATTTATTTATCCCACTGACTGTCAATTACCCATTATTTATAAACTTACCAGGATCAGTAACAAGGCACGGCTCCGTCTCGGAGTCCAGTAGATCCGCCGAGTTGTCATTGTCGTCCGATATCCTCGACCTGTCATCTTCAGGGGCGTGCGGGGTGTGAGGAGTCTGCACATTAGTCTGGGGCGAAGTCCCGTACGCCACTACTACTTCTCTGTTTGAGTGGGACACCGGGTCGTCCAACGACCCGACAACCCCTGGTGTCAGTTTTCTAACCGACTACTACTACTACAGCCACAACAACAGTCCACTGTTGCAGATACTATCGGTTCACAAAAGAAAGGGTTCCTTCCCTCACTTTTATGACACCCTTGGGTAGAATTACGACAATCCTATTCTACGTCAGCACCTCATGGCAATTATCCTACAAACAACTTTTAAATGCATTATTTATAGCTTACCAGGATCAGTAACAAGGCACGGCTCCGTCTCGGAGTCCAGTAGATCCGCCGAGTTGTCATTGTCATCCGATATCCTCGACCTGTCATCTTCAGGGGCGTGCGGGGTGTGCGGGGTGTGAGGAGTCTGCACATTAGCCTGGGGCGAAGTCCCGTAGGTCGTGTTGGTAGAACTTACCAGGATCAGTAACAAGGCACGGCTCCGTCTCGGAGTCCAGTAGATCCGCCGAGTTGTCGTTGTCATCCGATATCCTCGACCTGTCATCTTCAGGGGCGTGCGGGGTGTGCGGGGTAAGAGGGGTCTGCACGTTAGTCTGGGGCGAAGTCTCGCACACCACTACTACTACAGACACAATAGTCCACTGCTGGTAATGGGCATAATGCCATACTCATCACACTTGGCAGACGAATTTGCTTAAGCAAGGTTATGCAGTGCAAGGTGAAGCAGATATTAGCAAGAGACGCTGCTGTCCATTCACTAGATTAATCCCTCAGACGCCTTTTACAACACACTCATATGTTCAAATGGGGTGATGCTATTCTAAGCCGTCATCACACCACAATTATCCTACCAAGAACTGTCAAATACTTCATCAACTTACCAGGATCAGTAACAAGGCACGGCTCCTTCCCTCACTTTTATGACACCCTTGGGTAGAATTGCGGCAATCCTATTCTACGCCAGCACCTCATGGCAAGTCCCGTAAGCCGTGTTGGTAGAACTTACCAGGATCCGTAACAAGGCACGGCTCCGTCTCGGAGTCCAGTAGATCCGCCGAGTTGTCATTATCATCCGATATCCTCGACCTGTCATCTTCAGGGGCGTGCGGGGTGTGCGGGGTGTGAGGAGTCTGCACATTAGCCTGGGGCGAAGTCCATTAAGTAGTGTTGGTAGAACTTACCAGGATCCGTAACAAGGCACGGCTCCGTCTCGGAGTCCAGTAGATCCGCCGAGTTGTCATTGTCGTCCGATATCCTCGACCTGTCATCTTCAGAGGCGTGTGGGGTGTGCGGGGTGTGAGGAGTCTGCACATTAGCCTGGGGCCAAGTCCTGCACACCTCTACTTACTATAGTACCGGCATTCGAATAGGCCATGTTTTACAGCTGTCAAAATCATGTTAATGCTATGACATAAGGTCTGTCTTTCTTTGTTGACATCTTTTAGTATGGGTTTGACAGCTGTCAAATATGGACTATTCGAATGACCGTGCTATACAGCCACAACAGTCCACTGCTGGACATGGGCCGCCCTCTATGGAGGATATTGCCATGCTCATCATGCTTAGCAGGCGAATTAATAGTAAATAGATTAATTCCTTCACTTTTCCTAGATTCATTCCTAAGTCGCTTTTTATGACACCAAGATGACATCCATGGGTAGGATTGCGGCGATCCTATTCTAAGCCTATATCAAATGGCAATTATCCCACCAACAACTGACAAATACCTCATCCACTTACCAGGATCGGTAACGAGGCACGGCTCCGTCTCGGAGTCCAGTAGATCCGCCGAGCTGTCATTGTCGTCCGATATCCTCGACCTGTCATCTTCAGGGGTGTGCGGGGTGTGTGGGGTATGAGGAGTCTGCACATTAGCCTGGGGCGAAGTCCCGTATGCCGCTTTGGTAGAACTTACCAGGATCCGTCACAAGGCACGGCTCCGTCTCGGAGTCCAGTAGATCCGCCGAGTTGTCGTTGTCATCCGATATCCTCGACCTGTCATCTTCAGGGGCGTGCGGGGTGTGCGGGGTCTGCACGTTGGTCTGGGGCTAAGTCCCGTACGCCACTACTACTACAGCCACTACAGTCCACTGCTGGACATGGGCCTCTCTCAATTGCAGGTATTGCCATGGTAATCACGCTTGGCAGGCGAATTTGCGAGAGCAGAGTAAGGTGTTGTAGATATTTGCAGGGGAAGTTGCTGCCTATTCCCTGGATTTATCCCTCACTTTTATGACACCCATGGGTAGAAATGGGGATCACCTCACTATCACTATCTCATCATTCTCATCAGGATCACTATTCTAAGTCGTCATCACATCACAATTATCCCACCAACAACTGTCAAATCAACTTACCAGGATCAGTAACAAGGCATGGCTCCGTCTCGGAGTCCAGTAGGGCCGCCGAGTTGTCGTTGTCGTCCGATATCCTCAACCTGTCATCCTCAGGGGCGTGCGGGGTGTGCGGGGTCTGCACATTAGCCTAGGGCGAAGTCCCGTACGCCACTACTACTATGGCCACTACAGTCCAGTGCTAATCAGTCATCACACTTGGCAGGCGAATTTGCGAGCGCAGTGCAAGTTGTTGTGGATATTTGCAGGGTAAGCTGCTGCTCATATGTCTTTTATGAAACTCGAGGCTAAAAAGGGGGCGATGCTATTCTAATTCTATCCTCAGAGTATGTATAAGCAAGCTAGAGAGTGCGCATATCTGCTCGCACCGTACTGTCAAAGCGTAAGCAGTTCCTCCCTAGATACCTACAGACGTCAAATGTATGAGAAGTCATAGAGGTTCAATAGTGTTGTCACTGGCGTTTTGCTACTGATAGACAAAGAGGCTGTGTTCTAACTACTGCGAACAGTTCTTACTTTTAAGGCGCACTCTATAGCTTGCTTTGCTTATATATACTCTAAGATTCTATCTTATTTCAACTTACCAGGATCAGTGACGAGACACGGCTCCGTCTCGGAGTCCAGTAGATCCGCCGAGTTGTCATTGTCATCCGATATCCTCGACCTGTCATCTTCAGGGGCGTGCGGGGTGTGCGGGGTATGAGGAGTCTGCACATTAGCCTGGGGCGAAGTCCCGTATGCCGCGTTGGTAGAACTTACCAGGATCCGTGACGAGGCACGGCTCCGTCTCGGAGTCCAGTAGATCCGCCGAGTTGTCATTGTCATCCGATATCCTCGACCTGTCATCTTCAGGGGCGTGCGGGGTGTGCGGGGTATGAGGAGTCTGCACGTTAGCCTGGGGCCAAGTCCCGCACACCACTACTACTATAGTACCGGCATTCGAATAGGCCATATTTGACAGCTGTAAACCCATACTAGGAAACATGTCAACAAAGAAAAATAAACCTTATGTCATAGTATTAACATGCTTTTGACAGCTGTCAAATATGGCCTATTCAAATGACGGTACTAGCCACAACAGTCCACTGCTGGACATGGGCCTCTCATATTTGAGGGTATTGCTATACTTATCACGCTTGGCAGGCGGAATAGCAAGCGCAGCAAAAGTTATTGAAGATATACGCAGGAGACGCTGCAGCCTATTCCCTGGATTTATCTCTCACTTTTATGACAACCATGAGTAGAAATGGGGTGATGCTATTTCAAGCCGGCACCTCATGGCAATTATCCCACCAACTGTCAACTCACCAGGATCAGTAACAAGGCACGGCTCCGTCTCGGAGTCCAGTAGATCCGCCGAGTTGTCATTATCGTCCGATATCCTCGACCTGTCATCCTCGGGGGCGTGCGGGGTGTGCGGGGTATGAGGAGTCTGCACATTAGTCTGGGGCGAAGTCCCGTAAACAGCGTTGGTAGAGGTCCCGTATTGGAGTAAGGGTGCGGCGCGTAGGGCTCGCGCGACGGCCGCTAGTAGGCCTCCGCGCGGCTCGTCTTCGGGCGATAAGGCTTCGCCGCTGTCGCTACGGCTGTAATAGAAAAAAAAGAAGATTAATAATAACGGAAATAAATTAGAAAATACTATCAGATATTATTTAAAGAATAAATAATAAATAAATAAAT
Organism: Phthorimaea operculella; assembly: GCA_024500475.1. NCBI lineage: Eukaryota > Metazoa > Arthropoda > Insecta > Lepidoptera > Gelechiidae > Phthorimaea > Phthorimaea operculella. The sequence goes on from JANFCV010000446.1 coordinate 25,598, forward strand.
AAATATCCCTGGACGAAACACACAGCGCCATCTAGCCCCAAACTAAGCAAAGCTTGTACTATGGGAACTAGACAACTGATATAATACTTATATACTTTTTTTTTTGTAAATAAATACATATTATACATAGAAAACACCCAGACTTAACACAAATATTTGAAAATTAACTTTACAAATATTTGAGTCCAGTGGGAATCGAACCCACGACCCTCGGCGTAGAAGGCAGGTGCACTATCCACTACGCCATCGGGACAGTCGAATGCATGACTCGAATTTAATGATCAATGAACAACAAAAGCCACCACTAGATTTGGCTTGCTAAACTTTGTATCTAAGGGTAACCTGCTTAGAAGTACCTGAATGCATCGTTGTGGTAGATATTCGGCTGGGCGGCGTCAGGCGGCAGTTGATACGCCCTTAGAACGGCAGCTGTCAATGTTCTGAGTCGTCTTCCTAACGCGTCTAAGGCATGTGCGGCACCGCCACCGGATCTGGCGCGCGCGGCTAAGGCGAGGGCTTCCTGACGACGCTGCTCGCACATGCGGACTAGTTGGCGACACTCGCCGCGTCTGGAATAGAATACATAGATAGTTTATTTGGAGGCCCAGAACAGAACAGGGTGGAAATCAAGAGGGAGGCCTTTGCCCAAGAGTGGGACGGTATGGGCTAATTAAAAAGAAGATTAAGATAAGATAGTTTACTGATAGCCACGATTCATGTTTGTCTTGAACCAGGTTTCATATTATGATCATAACATAAGAGAGTTCATGATCACAGTTTTACTTTACAGCGAGGCCTTGGCAAAAGAGGGCACTAGAGGGCCTTGGGATACTTGTCCAAAGCTTGCTGCACGCACTATACCCGGCGTAGCCGGCCTTGGGATAATTCTCCAAAGCTTGCTGCACGCACTATATGCCGGCGTAGCCGGCCTTGGGTTGCTTGTGCCAAGCTTGCTGCGAATACTATATGCCGGCGTAGCCGGCCTTGGGACACTTCTCCGGAGCTTGCTGCACGAACTACATGCCGGCGTAGCCGGCCTTGCGTTGTTTGTGCCAAGCTTGATACACATACTATTGGATTCAATCTAGCTTCTAGTGCCTTGGACCATAGTAGTATAATTACCTCCTCTCAAACTCAGCATTGAGCCTCGTCACCTCACCCTCAGCCTCCCTCAAGGAGTCACTCAGAGCTCCGGTTTCCGCTGCCAAGAAGTCCTGCATCTCAGCCGCTTCTCTCTCCGCTTCAGCGAGCCCAGCTTCCATCTAGCTTGTACTAGCTAAATTACTGGCTCAATCTAGCTTGGACTGGATATGACAGTAGCAAGTATAATTACCTCCTCTCCAACTCAGCATTGAGCCTCGCCACCTCACCCTCAGCCTCCCTCAAAGAGTCACTCAGGGCTCCGGTCTCTGCAGCCAAGAAGTCCTGCATCTCAGCCGCCTCTCTCTCCGCTTCAGCGAGCCTCGCTTCGAGCTGCCGCGCCGATTCGCGATGCGAGCACGCCTCCTGTTATGGAAATACACCGTTTAGTAACACATCTTGGGTTCGTGAATAATTTATTGAATCCATAATATAATCGACTACACGAAAAAAAAAACAGCATGATTCTTATTAGGTTGATTGTGCAACGCAAAGTTGTGTCATTCATTAAGCATATCGATTGCTATTGCAGCGTAATGAATCAACTGTTATGATTTTACTGAACGCTTATTTTGCATGAACTCATTACTTTTTTTTCAATCGAGAACATTTCGTAACAGAGTAACAACTTCCTAGTTTGGCGTAAAATTTTGGTTACCGACAGCTTGAAGGCAAATTTCATTAATGTTGTCGATTCTGGTATACAATTTCGTTATCTTATTTTATGATATTACAGCTGGCATTTACCTGTTAAAGTGAGAGACCGAAGCAACTGATTATCTTTTCAATTTCCTTTCGTTATTCGAGAGAGTGATAAGAGTAAATTACAAGCTTAGTAAGTTTACATTCCTTAGTAATTTCCCTCGCCTGATTCAGGAATCGCGTCCTTCTATCATACCTCAAACATCATCATCATCATCTGCCTGCCCTAATATTAAATCAGTTGGGATCGACGCAACATGTTTAGCTAGAACACAAAATCATGTACCGAAAAGATCACTAGCCCAATATTTAGCCACCTTCAACGCATTGTCGGTCGCCAGCATCAGTTGCTCCCGCGTACAGGACATGAAGCAAGAGATAATATGAACCATGCACATTTCAATACCCAATACTCAATATTTTTATTGCATACCATGTGTCATTCAATACATGAAAATGTGATAGTTTTATTAAAGTACTGTAAACAATGTTGGGCACAACAATGTAGAATGAAGATGTGGGCTGAAGTAGCAAGTAGCTTACCCGCTGCATTTTATCCGTTCGCGTTCGCAGCGTGTCAATCTCCGCTCGCTGCCTCGCTGCTAGTTCACCAGCAGCCTTTAATTGTTCTTCCAATGCCCGAAGGCAACCATCAGCACCCGCGCCAGCACCTGTAAAAAGTTTTGATTACATTTTGGATTGTCTCATCCATCACCAGGGGCAAAGCTGAGGGTTGAAATTTCTAGCACCTACCCTAAGTAGAAAGAGTTCCTCGTATGGCATAGTCAAAGTCGTAAACACTTTACGGAAAATGCCCTTAAGAAAGTATTAAAAATATATGAATTTTATTTTAACAAGTGCTACCTTGGATGGCCGTGGAAATTCCGTCCCCTGCTCGTCACAAAATACTAACAAACATAAATCGAATAGCGAAAAATTTGTATCATTGCAGGTAGCACGAGCTATTACGCGAATTCAAAAGGGGTTTATCTAAGTGAGGACATTTAAAAACATGTTCGCGTTTCATACCAGATGAAAGTGAGGGTGTGCGCGAGTATTGTCCGCGCGGACCAGCATTGCAAGGACTCGTGCGAAGTTCACTCACTTCATCTGCACCGCTTGGACTAAGGTGACGCACGGCCGGCTACCATCCGTTCTTGGTTGATATACCCAAATTACGCACTAAGCGCTTCAAATCATCTTTCATTATGCGCACGGCTAAAGAATGGAATTCCCTGCCTGCGTCTGTATTTCCGAGTGCATATAACCTGAATCTCTTTAAGTCTAGAGTGAATAGGCATCTTCTGGGCAAGCTCGCTCCACCGTAGATCCCATCTCTGCTCTAGGGTAAGATTGGGGTCAAGAGTAAGCCCATCATAGATAAAAAAAAAAAAAAAAAAAAAAGGTGAACTTAGCACGCGCGACACAGCGCACGGCCTGACTATTACATATAGAGCAGTTAAGGCTCACTTACATGATAGAGTTTCATGTTTCTAACGGGAGCACTTAAGAATCGATTACCAGGTTACCCTTGTAAACGATACCGTCCAACAAACCGATTTAGTTTAGTTTAGACTACATTTAAAACATTTCAACATAAAACACAAATTGAATATAATACGTAACTCGATTCTAAATAACTTAATCAGCGAGTACCTATTATTTAGACAATGAAACTAAATTACAGAGCTGCCTACTGGGATAGATTTCATTAAGATAAGATTAGGAACAGCTATTTGGCAAATGAAATTAGGTTTGGAGGATCTAGACTAGCTATCTAGTTTGACGTCCTAATTTATCGAGTCAGCAGGGGTGCTATGATACTACATTGTTATCCACAAAGCAATTTCTAGCTGTACCCACTTATACCCACCTATGTAGAAAGCTTGGCATAACAGAAGAGAAAAACAGGATTTAATTAAATACACTAGACAGATGTTGCGCACATTAATATTAATGATATCCAATGGAAAGAGAAAAGGGAGTTTATTTCCGAAGAAGATAATATATTCAACAAATTACTTTTTAAAATCATGGTTAAGTTTTTTGTACAACAGCACAGGCAGTAGAAGACAAGACAGTGAAAAGCAAGGAAAGAAATAAGCAAGCTTACCAGCTCCAGCTAGTTCCAGCAGCCTCTGCGAGTTGGCCTCCAGCTCAGCGATGGCGGCAAGCCTGGCAGCTCGCTCCGTGGCCAGCTGTGACTCCAGGAGCTCTCTACGCTCGCGTTCCTCCGTCGCCGCAGCCTCAGCTGTTGCTGCTGCAGCAGTTAATCTTGCTAGTTCGACGTCCCGAGATGACGCCTGCACCCCTCGTGAACACCGCGACACTTCAACGCGACTTTCGATGTTCGGCACCAGACCAGCCAATGCAGACTCGATGTCGGTCCCAACCAACACTGTTTGCGAGACCTTCTCGGCGTAAATCCGCACACGGGTTTTAGTAACTGTAGACCGCGTGCTCATAGACCGCGTGACTGTCGGCCGTCTGGATATAGGAGGCGTAACGTCATGTTTAGGAGATCCTTCTTGATCGTTATCTTTCCGTCTTCTCGGTAGAGTTCCGTATTTGTCAGCGGCGACCCGAGTTGCGTTATTGTCTGCTACGGAAGTAAGCCGTGGTCCGTTTGACGGCCATCGCTTCTCCTCGCTCGGAGAATTAGGCGTTCTGCAACGCGCAGTGGAAGTTTTGGTGGGTTTGGCACGTAAAGCGGGGCTCTCGCGGACGAGATTAGGCAAGTCGGTGGTCGGACGGATTCGCGGTTTCGGCGTCAGCGGTCTGGGCTTTTCAGGCGGAGTCGGTTTCTCTCTACTTCTGGCTCGTTCGCGTGTGGCGAGGTTGGGACCTCTTGGTGCTGTGACGGGGCGAGGAGTGGAGGTGCCGACGGGAGAGCTGCGTTTTGGTTCGGTGACGGTGACGTTGACTTTACGTCGAGGTCGGGGCGGGGCCCCCGCTAGAGACGAGCTCTCAGAGCCGCAGCCCGATCCGCAGGAGACTACGCTGGAGGCGCAGGAGCGGGACCCGCCGCCGCTGCTGAGAGCCCTCCCACACCCCTCGACGCCGCTGTCGCTGCCCGCAGCGCCCAGCGCCAGCTCGTCCCCCGCCGGCAAGCTGTCCAAGTCACCGAGCGACCGAATGTCATCATTCACTTCACACGGCTCGTTTTCCACGAATGGCTGTTTCACTATCACATCTTTAGCATCGTCCGTGGTATCCAAGCCTATCCCACTTTCGTCTTTTGCACATCCATTAACACTAACAGTAACAGTTTCTTGAACTTCTGGTTTGGTTTCTAAAGGAATATCTTTAGGTTTGGCGTCAGTCGGTGGAGTTTCTCGAACCTCCTCAGTTGTTTGTGTGGTTTCCTCCATGTCTGTTCAATTACATGATCTGTAACAAAAAGAAAACATGTGTAAGTACAAACATTATTTATTTATCATACAATGTATTCTGGATTAGTCTGTAATCAGAGTTGGGCATTATTCGAATAAATTTTTATTCAAATAATTATTCGAATAAAAATTTATTCGCAATAATTTATTCGCGAATAAATTATTCGCCGAATAAATCATTCGGCGAATAAATTATTCGCGAATAAAAAATCATGAATAATTTTTTATTTGAATAACGAATAAAAATTTGTAAGTCAGCACTTATAAAGCTGAAAAAAAAACATGGTGAAATGAATTTTGCTGTAGTATGTAAAGTCACAATCACTTGCGTGATTGCGTGACATGGTTGCGACGACCACTGACATAGTTGCATAGGCCTCTGAAATGGTTGCAATTAGTCGAGAGGCGTATTTATCGTAACAGATATTTATAACAGGTATTTCAAAGTCACTGTTCATAACAGTTCCACACAATACGAAATACGCGTTCCGCAAAATAACTGCCTGTTATTTTTGTAGGGCCGATATACTGGAACAAACATGTGTGCAGTCACCATTGGTGACGTTATTTTTGTAGTTCCGATATTTTGGAATACACATGTGTGCAGTCACGGTGACGCGGAACGGTACCTACGTTCCAAACGTATCGGTTACGCATGTCGGTCTTTCATTGTCTCAGAGATATTTTATGATGATATTGTTTCCTGACCCGAACCTTTTTTTATCTAAGAAGGAATATTGCGTTGCTTTATCGATGACACGTTTTTTCGATACAAATACAAACTTTGTATAACTAACTTTTGAGTTATTGTGTTACTTTCGCGCGATTTTTATTGACGAAGAGATGACAAAGTTGTAAAAGACCATAAACCTATCACATCTTTTGTTTTGATTTTTTAAGTATTATGATGACCACAGATGTTCTGCAGTTCTAAAACACTTTTGCTCAAATGCATCAGATGTTTTTCTTTTGTACGGGTTTAATTGTTCAAATAATGAAGGACTTTCAGTTTTTCAATGCACTGACTGAGCACTGGGGCAAAAAATATCGGCGTCTGGAACAACATGTTATTTTCGTAACAGGTTTTTTGAACTGTTATTTTTAGGGAACTGGAACGGTGATAACAGATATTGAATTTAAGCTGTTATAACCCACCCTTAGTTGCAATGACCTCTGATATGGCTGCAGAATCCAGGGTTCATCGGGTTGTAACTTTGACTTTGATAGTGACTTTGACGGTGACTTTCTCAGTGATTTTGACAGTGGCTCTGACTATGACTTTTGACTGTGACTTTGACAGTGGCTTTGACAGTGTCTTTGGCAGTGTCTTTGACAGTGTTTTTGACAGTGACTTTGACAGTGACTTTGAAACAGACATTGACAGTGACTTTGAAATCGACTTTGACAGTGACTGTCACTGTCAAAGTCACAATCAAATTCACTGTCAATGTAACTGTCAAAGTCACTGTCAATGTCACAGTTAAGTCACTGTCAAAGCCACTGTCAAAGTCACAGTCCAAGTCACTGTCAAAATCTCTGCCAAAGTAACCGTCAAAGTCACAGTCAAAGTCACAGTCAAAGTCACTGTCAAAGTCACTGTCAAGGTCACTGTCAAAGTCTCTGTCAAAGTAACTGTTAAAGTCACTGTCAAAATCAGTGTCAAAGTCACTGTCAAAGTGGCTGTCAAATTCACTGTCAAAGTCACTGTCAAAGTAACTGTCATGGTCACTGTCAAGGTGACTGTCAAAGTCACTGTCAAAGTGACTGTCAAAGTGACTGTCAAGGTGACTGTCTAAGTCACCGTCAAAAGTTCTATCATAGTCACTGTCGGAGTCACTTTTAGAGTCCCTGTCAAAGTCACTATCAAAGTCTCTGTCAAATTCACTGTTAAAGTAACTGTGAAAGTGACTGTCAAAGCTGCCGTCAAAGCCACTGTCAAAGCCACTATCAAAGCCACTATCAAAGTTCCACAGAACCCGACCATTAAGTAAGGTTACTTATAAATGAAATTATTCGCGAAATTATTCGTTATTTGCGAATAAAGAATAAAAATAAATCATTCGTTATTCGAATAAATATACTGCGAATAAACCAAAATTATTTATTATTTGAATAACGAATAAAATCAGGATTTTTATTCGTTATTCGTTATTCGAATAAATTTTGCCCAACTCTGTCTGTAATAGAAGCAATATCAATTCGCAGCAGAATGCATAATGTCCATTGTTCGCGTTCTTGTGGGCTCTAAGCTCTTTACTGGAGGCTCTAGGGAATAAACTGCCATTGAATCGCAGCTGCTAGCTATTCCTTTACTTTGTATGGCACTGAATCTGTATAAATTCCAGACCATAATGGAATTGAATAATTTATCGCGAGTACGTGTACAGAAGGTACACCTTGTAAGAAGCGGCTTAATACAGAATCCAGTAAACCGTTCAGGTTTTATGGCTTCATTCTGCATGCGCATAACAATACGCGAGCCTGCTTCACTCGAGAAACCTACATTATGCCCAGTTTGTATGGAAGTAGCGTGATAAAAGATAAAACGAAGTACGTTTAGTAGCAAGCAGTATCTAGTGGGGAAACTAGTTAGGTAACAATGAGCAAAACCTATCGTCATAGCGATAGATAAGTTTCTTCGCCTACACAAAGCTTGGTTCCCATACCGCAATAGCCGCCAGCGAGGCTATTCATACACAATATGATATTCTACCAGTGTTTTACACACGATAAAAACACTCAGCTATGAGAGCCGCTATTATAGTAGCTACGTGCCAGTTTTTGTGAATCTGATTGTTATAAACTTATAACCCTATTATAAAATGCCTCTTTGTTGAACCAGACTCACGATGCAGCTCTACAATTTAGAGGCGAATCAATCACGTTTAATTATCTTCGCGGCCGTCGATATCACTTTATTATCCGTTTTGTTTGGAATCCGATAAGCCCGGGAAGTAGCCTATCGACTAGATTGCCGTGCAAGCGATAAGTCATTCACTTTGTACTGAATTTAGAATTAGAGCACTCGCAGTGAATGCATAGAGCGCTTTGATTGATCGGATGGATGAAGTACCTATTATAGTCAGCAGGGCGTGGGGTCATCGCACCGGGGGGCATACAGAGCATACACGGCCTATACAAATGAGCGCTCAGTAGTACTGACGGCCATTCAGAAGGCTCACTCCTCAATTCGTCACGGTTAGCAGCGACGCGCCGTCTGCGCAGCACCCACTGAGTATTAATCATGCGTTTATTTCTACTGCGGTACCTACTAATTAACGAGTTAGAAAGGCCATTGCGAAGGTCCCCGTTGCCAATTCGTCATATAGTCCTAGCGGTAGTTCAAAACATGCTGCACCTGAGAGAAGAGTTCTGAAATTTGGTACACTTAATCTTTAGGGTAAATGAATCGATTTGACACGTAGTACACAATTTTAAAAAAATCCTATGAGGAGTAATGACGTCATCTTTTTTTTGTATGGGAAAAAAATATTTTTTTGTTCCAAAACCTATCGTGTTTGGTATCAAATGAAAGGCCTTGCTAAGCCGATTCTAAAAATATATGACATTATTATATTTAAGTCACTTGTATAAAATTAAATAGGAAATAATTCTCGAAACATGCCACGTTTGAGCTTCTCCAGGTATGATACGGTTGAATCATTACTTATGAAATATACGTAATATAACGTATAATATCCTCATCTCTAACCTCAAGAAAGGTACTACGGATTTTTTGTCTTTAAGTGTTTTTTTTTTAATTTTAAAGTTACAGAAATTTATGAAAACACACTTAGTTGAAACTTGGCATCAAAAGTTCAATTTTGGTCACCGAGGATCATAAAAATATAGCCAGATGAGATTACAATCATATTATTATGTACATCACATCATATTCGTTTTGCAAAAAGAATGTTATGTGCTTCGGAGGGCACGGTTAACCGTCGGCCCCATAGCAGTCGCTCTCTATGAATAATAAGACGGCGGCGGTCCGTCAGGGTCGTCAGTTAGGGACTGAATAGTAACAATGGTTCATCGGGTCGTTCGTAGACTCGGTGTCTCACTTTTCAGAACAAGATTTATTAATTATAGGATAATAAATACAAATGCGAGAGAAGTTTTCGATTGATGGTTATAGTGATCATTTCTCTATACACACATTAAACACACACCGGCAAAATTAACAATATAGTTGTAGAGGGTCGAAAGCCTGTACATAAAAGATATTGGAAAATAAATTGTCAGCAAATTCTTGAAATTGATAACAAAACACGTTTCAAAAGTATTTACATATTTTTTCCGTTTAGATGTTTGTATGTGACAGCATCCTGAAAAACTACTGAACGCATTTTGATAAAATTTGGTACAAAGATTGCTATCTTATTGAAGAAGGTAAAGGCAGCTTTTTTTCTCCACTTGAGGGACTGGAGTACATGATGTGTACCACTAGAAGCACAACCACGAGCCCAGCTAAACAATGGGAGATACATTTATGGCACCAAAGCAAGAATTGTTTAGCATCATGGAATGCTTCTGCTGGCAAACATAGATCGAAGGTTTGGAGAACCTTATGTGGACCACCAGGTGCACCTCCAAGAGCCCAACTAAACTACAGGAGACACATATTATATAGTCCCAGAGCAAAAATTGTTTAGCGCGATGGGACGTGTCTGCTGGAAAATATAAATCGAAGGTTTGGAGAACTACAGGAGATACATAATAAGGCTTCGAAGCAAAAATAATTCAGCTTGATTTTGCCCTCCTGCTAGCAATTAGAAATCAAAGGTTTTGAAAACCTGATGTAGACCATCAGGTGTACCAAAAATAGCCCAGCTTAAATAGGTACATGAGATATACATATGGCTTCAAGAAAAAGAATATTTAGCATGGCGGGACATTTTTGCTGGCAAATAGCTAATGAAGGTGATGGATACCCTGGGAATAAATGTAAGGATGCTGGTGTGGAAATAATGTGTGGCAAATTTGGAAAGTAGATTCTTATTTCCAAACTGCGAAAAATCAAGTGTGCATTCCTGTAACTATTTTTAACTGAGGTCTGTGTATGGAACTTGGTACTTATTTAGATACAGGAATGCACACTTGATTTTCCGCAGTTTGGAAAGTAGATTCTTATTTCCAAACTGCGAAAAATCAAGTGTGCATTCCTGTAACTATTTTTAACTGAGGTCTGTGTATGGAACTTGGTACTTATTTAGATCTCACTTCTTTTATAGGCGAAGCATTCAAATATTATCGAACTTGGCAGCCTTTCACATTTATGTTTTGGGTGGGATGAGGATATTACACGTTATATTACGTATATTTCATAAGTAATGATTCAACCGTATCATACCTGGAGAAGCCCAAACGTGGCATGTTTCGAGAATTATTTCCTATTTAATTTTATACAAGTGACTTAAATATAATAATGTCATATATTTTTAGAATAGACTTGGCAAGGACTTTCATTTGATACCACACACGATAGGTTTTGGACCAAAAATTTTTTTTTTCCCATACAAAAAAAAGATGACGTCATTACTCCTCATAGGATTTTTTTAAAATTGTGTACTACGGGTCAAATCGATTCATTTACCCTAAAGATTAAGTGTACCAAATTTCAGAACTCTTCTCTCAGGTGCAGCATGTTCCATACATTCGGCCAGCGAGCCGCTATGGCTAATACAGTACTATTATATATTCTGTGCTAATACATCCGTCACTGTCGAGTGAAGGCATAGTATAGCGAGAAATGGATACGTCAAAAGACGTAGAAAGTTTAGGAGCTAGAGGTGTGGGCGGTTCTGATCAGATTAAAACTCTGACAAAGCTTTTAATCAACTTTTTACTAAGTCGATATGATGCAATTTTGAAGCATTAGATAAGACAAATCATATGGAGAAATGATTGGCACTTTCAACTACTTAGAATGCCTTTTGCTTCCTGCTAGGTTTACTTTCAGAAGGCGTAAGACCGCACAGAACATATAATAAGCTTTTAGTCTCCAAGTATTCGCGATAAGAATAAATTGCATTACCATTTGGACAACCGAAGCACGTCCTTTTGGAATATTTTGGCTTGAACCACCATTTTCTCTTTGGTTACGAAATTACACAAGGAGCCAATTTTATGTAAACAAGACATCAAAGACTCGCCGAGAAAATCGATCTCAAAATAGAGAATACCCATGATGATATTTACGGAGATAGTTCACAATTTATGTTCAGTTATGAATCCATAAATTCCTAGTAATTTATTAAACATTCATGGAATGTTCTCACGATTATGTACCATAATATGATTCGCAAAGAACAATATGAAGATAGGGTGAAATTTTGCCAGTGACCGATAACGAAAACTCAGAATGGGCTGGTGGTAAGAAACAACTTTGCCCAAAGAAAACATTAGTTTAGTAAAAAATCACCCAGTATAAATATCATTTAGTTGGATGCTCAAAATATGAAACATTCCAAATACATTTCAGACCTTTATCTGTAAGTACTGTAGTTATCTGCTATTTGGCAGATTTCCACACATCCCAACATTTGCTATCCAGGTTAAAGCATGACGCGAAAAGCATTGAAAACCAATCGCATGTGAAATCAAACGATTATCGTGATGTCGACGCCAAGAATAGATAACCTGATGACGATGACAAATGAATTCTATCATTAAATCACACGAAGCGTATACAAATCGTGATGCAAGTCAATCGATGTCCTATAGAATACTGGACTTGGCCTTCGGTTCCCAGGGTTATAGGTAAAAGCAAAGTTAAATTGCCTGGACGGACAATGTAGGACACTCGTTTGGCTAGCTAGAGTAATAACTTTTAAGATTGGATTTAAAGCGGTTTATTTCAATTCTTGGAAATCATAGTACAGTAGTAAATAAAGACTTAGTTAGACTAACTATAATCTAAAGCTTAAAATATAGTCCAAAGGTTATTGAACTCTCTTTACCGCCAAAGCAATATTTAGTTTAGTTGGAATAAATATTTACGCCCGTTCGTTTCACAGGAAGACCAGAAATAGGTAAACGGAGGTACGATGCCTGTAATCAAAAATCGGTCTTGTTACTAACCGACGTCGGGAAAGTTTCCGTAAAATTTATTAAACTCTACTTAAGACTCTCCAAAACTGGCAGCTGGAGGCCCAAGATCGAGACGGGTGGCGCGAGAGAGGGGAGGCCTTTGCCCTGCAGTGGGACACTGAACAGGCCACGTAAAAAAAAAAGACTTAGTTAGTTATGTTATAATATGATAATCTAATTTTAGCTTCATTGTTCAAGAACCCGGGCTAAAAGCTTTTGTAAGAAGAATATGAAAGCGTAGACAAGACACTTGAGTTACAATAACAATGATCGATCGTCGATAGCTCTTCTTGAATTACTCAACTTTTGTCGCGGAAGTATTGAAACACTCTAAGAAAATACATACATAAATATATCACGCGTTTATTCATTGCGGGGTAGGCAGAGCGTAAACGAACATTTACACCACGCCTGACAAAAGTTTGAGTCATTCAGTTCAGTAGACTGTGTATCCAGTATCACCATAGAGACAGGTTGTAAGTATGTCGCCTGAAATTCCAATCACCTCTCAAATCGCTTAGATGCTGCTTACAAAACCCACGGGAAAAATATGGGGTGATGCTATTCTAAGCCGGCACTACAAGAAATCGAAAATAAGACACTTGATGATAAACAAATCCTGTTCAAGTTTCATGAGAACGACTTGACGACCTTAACAGACACAAAAGTTCCGATGAAAGTTTGATAAAGTACCTGTCAACTTAGTCTAGAGATACTTTTGGAGCTGTTGTTCGGAGAACGAACATGTATTCTTACGAATATAATGAATGATCAAACAACTGTCTACATACCTACCGGTTAAGATTTGTATAGCGCTTAATTTACACGTACAAACAGTACAATTATAGGAATTGTAGGTACTTGCTTTTACTGTTAAACAAAACTGTTCATATACAACCAGTTTTTGAATAAGAATTCTTTGTCCCAAAACAAGTAGGCCAATAGACTAAAAATAAGATAAAATCTCCTCAGTATTTTAAGAAAACACCAAGTCATATAATAAACATAAACAGCCTCAGGATAAATGCTTGGTAGATATGACTACGTCATCATCACAACTAGGTAGGTAGGTATAGTCGTTATAACCATGTAATTAGCTTGTAAACAGGTGGATTAAATTACATATGAGAACCACTGAATTATGAGAGCAAAAAACTCAAAATACGTACTGCGCAATAATAAGTGAGATACAGAAATTAAACCTTTCGGCCACCATAACGAAGTGCCACAATGGTTAGTTTTTTATATGCTCTGTGGCTAAAAAACATGCTAGTGATGTAGACTAACTATATAAAGATACCTACCGAGTTATTGTCCGTGTCAGCCCATTCCGTCATCTCCAGATTAAAACTTTAGATAGCTCACGATGAGACTAAATAAAAAATATGGCATGGTCTAGTTTTTACAGCGTCAATTCCACCTCTAATGACTTTGATGTAGAGATGTGCGTATTTTATGCCTTCCCGAACAGATAGAATCATGGTTCGTAATTGGTTGGTGTAAACTCCGAAATTACTTGTTTCTCGTGGGACCATTTCTCATTAACGAGTCCAAACTTTTATCAGTGTACGTTCTTCGCAAATATATTTAAGCTCTTAGAGAATTCATAACATTACAAGTCTCATGAATAAATACATTTAGAATGCTTTAATGGCTGCTAACAGTTAGGTAGGTCCCATTACCATGTTTTTGCAATGTCCTTAGTCAGGTCGGCAAGGTCGTTGCACCAGGTTTTTTTTAAACGAGCTTCATGTAAGCCGGATGTGTTTTGGCAAACGTTTCGTTTGTACAAGCCATTATAGCACCAGCTAACATTCTATGTGCTATTAGCTACTTGGAAAGGTGCGCAAGTAAGCGGTCTTTTATACGATCGGCTTCAACATTTTGTACAATAGAACCTACTGACATTTAAAACTGTTTGTTTGCCATTTTCGAACTGATAAGGTGAAACCTTTTCGTGCTAACAAGTTATAAGACAAGAAGACCCTTATTGGGAGGTCTTTCGATTTAAAGGATGATAAGTAGCGACCTTTAAAAAACAGAGAATTGTTGAAACAACAACAGTAAACATTATGGACCTTTCGCGCGCAGAAATTGAAGAACAAGATAAACGAATAAAGTAAACTTTTGTGAGGTTCTGTAAGTTTGTTTCGGCACAATTTTCTCTTTTGTCAAACTCAGTAAGGTCGAGGAAATCCAATAGCGAAGAGCTCCCAATCTGGTTCAAGATTTGGTGAAAGCACTCTCAAGAGTTGCTACTTCACATACTAACTTACATTTCGTATACAAAGTTCATGTAGCGCACTTGAAATACTTTGTAGAAACCACTTAAGTTTTGGTGTGGTTTTCGCTTGCCCACTGGCCTTGTGAACTAGTAAAGAGCATAGTTGGACAATTTGTAGGTATCTAGAGGATAAAGTTTCACTTAAATTTCAATCCTAGTGGAGTAAGTTAGACCCCAGAGGCGGAAGAGACTTCGCTTGCAGTCTCTTTACTAACAGAATACCTACATAATTTAATACTACTGTAGGTTTTTCGGGTAAAGTAGAGCAGCTGTAGGTAGCTAGGCAGGATACGTAGGTAAGGTAAAATTGGTAAAAAAAAAGTATGAAATGGTCTAAGTCACGAAATAGATAGTTTACTCGACCCTATTTAGGATTTTCGCGATTGTCAAGGTTGCTACTGTCGAAAATCTCAAAGTACAAGAATATCAAAACAGCAAAATCTGCCAAAGAACGTCACATGACTCGCGTTTCCCTAATTTATGTCTAAGTCGGGAACAATGGGGAACTTCAGCAGCTCACTCCCTAAACGCAACAACTCTCGCCTGCCATGCCTTAACCAAAAGTATCGCAAATGCTAGTGATTTTCTTTTCTACATTACTTTGAAAATCTGTCAGTACCTCCCAGTTTAAAATCGATGTAGCTCTTTAACTTCTCTGTATATATATTCTCACAAATCGGTGTTTAGAAAACAGACAGTGTCTGGTTGCCACGCTACAAAAATGCTTCAGAACACGAAATAAAGACATTTGTTTAAATTAGGGACGAGCATGAAATATTTTAAAGCTATGAACGGCGGCGGCACGGTTTAAGTTATGGGTTATGTTATGAATACGACACCCTATGGGACTCGGCACAAATTAGGGAGACGGCGCGCGGCCTTTACAGATGGCTCATTCAGTATTAGCGACGATTTTGACACTTACTGACGTTTACTGGAATCTCTAAAGAACTCAACGGAACTAAGAAGATGGTTGCCACGAACGTCATATTTCTTGCATTCAAGTCGACTCAGTGTATTTGTTCTTGTATCAAATTACAGCTTTATTTTGTCCTCGCATTGAATCTAGAAACCCTGGCTATGTAACAAAGAGACAATCGTGAAAATAAAATCGTGAAACTAAAAAGGGTCGAGTGAACCTTCTGTAAACTCTCTATTTCGTGCCCTATGGGACTTGGCACAAATTAGGTGCGATACCCTACTGGCACAATTATAACTGTAGCATGCACATGGCAACAGAACGCCGCCATATTTTAATGATGTGCATAATTAATTGAGTGCGATAAATTTGTTTGAATTTAGTGTCTTTGAAAAGATGAATTGAATAAATGTTCTTGGGAAAAGTATATTTTTCTTTTTCTTTCGTGTGGAAGACCGATTCGATAAACGCATATTCCAAAGTAAGTATGCCTAAATAAATATGCATATGCATCCATATCCATCGTGTATTCGGAGTATTAAAATTAAAGCATTTTCCATGTGACAGATTTACTTCAATGTCAATGGCAAATATTGACATTGAGCAACTCGTTCGTTTTGATTTGATTATCTGCTTGAGTTGCTTTCGTGTTTACAAGTTTACTTATCAATATTAATTTATTCTGACGTCTCTATATCGGTATCTACACCTGTCAAATTAGATTATTCTCGATGATATATTCCATTCGGAAGCCGCAAATCTAATAATATTCTAATTAACATGTAAATGTAGGTCGAAAACCCGTTCAAAATAATTTACATCCTATTTATTTATTATGCATTAGTCGCAGATCTACCCCTCTAAGGAAACAACCTACCTGCCTACCTACTTACTGGTTTTGCTTATAAAATAAACTATAGGTATTAACAGCCAGTTAAAATTGGTCCTTCAAAGGGGTGGGTTGATAAGCTAATGCTACTGATAGTACAATACGCGATCAAGTTACTTCTTTAGAGCTTGTCACCTGAGCTTTTCTTGTTAGACCTATCATTAGGCTCAGGTATTTTATCACCCTTTATAAATTGAAAGTATCAGAATTACGTTATATGAAGCAACATGACATTATGAAAGACTCACGCCTGAAACACAATACTCAAGTCCCTGATTATAAAGGGTGATCAAGGTATCCGTGACAAAAGGCTTTCAATACTTGCAACGTTAATAGAGTGGTACAGTTGTACCTACTGGGTAACAATGGTTCTTTGTAACCATTAGCGGCAGTGGGACAAACAGGGCGGGCCCGGACACGAAGGGCTTGTCTCCTAAAGGCTATAATGTACTACTGCATACACATCAACCTACTATTTAGAGACAAACTTATACTGGTTTTTCATACGAATATTCACCAAAATATAGAGAGGCGGCGCGCGGGGCGCCTTTACGGCTGGCTCACTCAGCACTAGCGACGTTTTTGACACTTACTGACTTTTACTGGAATGAACTGGAATCTCGGAGGAACTCAAGGTAATTAACAAGATGATTGCCATGAACGCCATATTTGTTGCATTCAAATTGGCTCAGAATCTTATGTCGTTCTTGTATTGGATTTAGAGCTGTAGGTATTTCGTCCTCGTATTGAATCTAGCAACCCTGGCTATGTAATGTAACAAGTGACACTCGCGAAAATCCTCAATACGGTCGAGTGATCCTTCTGTAAACTCTTTATTTTGTGCGAATACTACGAAACACCAGCGTAAGTTGAACCCTTAAACGGGTAGATTCATGTGCTGGTGATAGTACCTTGTAGGATGTACCTACTCACGTGTAATAGGGACCGGGTGACAGGATTCGGATATGACACAATTTCCGAAACGGATAGAAAGATTATTGAACTTTCGATTGCGTTTGAGGAGGGATCAAACCTAAATGAACTTTTACATTTGGAAGTTGGTCACATGTAGAAGTTGGTTCATGCTATGATATGAATTACAAAAGAAAATTAGACCTGCAGTTGTGTAAATTATGTATGATTGTGATACTCGCTAGAATACTTAACTTTGAAGAAATAAAATATTTGGGCGAACTATTTTCTGCACTAAAAACCGAAGTCTCAAAGTTCGTAGACCCGAAAGACCCTTGTCAGAAAGGTCGCTGGACCAAAGAACCATGATCTAAAGGGTCGTTGAAAAATCTCCTTCAAAATATGTAAACCGTCTGAGTATTATACAGGGTCCCTGCTAAGTGGTCCAAAGAAATAATATAGATTCTAGATCTTAGCTACGAATCTGGAATATTGTGTTTTGATAAGTATGCAAAGAATATTTTTTTTTACTCTCATACAAAATGTTATATGAGTCAGCGTCATAAGTATGGGAGGCCCAGATTTTTTCTTTGAATATTGAAAAGCAATATTCCAGATTGGTAGCTATGGATGTCTAGAATCATTTCTCTGCACCACTCAAAACGGAGACACCCTGTATATTGCCCATTTATTCGCAGTCTCATTCAATTCCCGTCCAGTTGGGAACAAATCCCAAACTAGACCCTTCCATAATTAAATACAGAAATCAGCAGCAAATAAACGCCTACCCGTTGAGAGAAGGTCGGACGGATTACAAATAAGAAAAAGGCTCAAATACATTTAGTGAACTACAGATAACGAATAACGATGTTCTTTTACAGGATGGATCGCTTCTTCTTCTTTTCGTGTGGGATACCGAGTCGTTCAACGACCCGATGAACCCTGGTGTCAGAGTTTTGTGTCGCTGAAACTTGCGAACAAAAGAAGACTTTTTTCAAGAGCTTTCAATAAGTACTTATGATGAATTAATGAAGTCGCTATTTGCGTTTATCTGTCTGTCTGTCGTGGAATTCGCTACCTTCGCCTAAACCACGCAATGGATTTTCATGCGTTTTTTGTGTAATGGATAGAGTCATTCAAGAGAAGGTTTATAATGATGGTATAACACATGCCAGGAAAATGCCTTTATCACGCGGGAAAATGAGTTAAAAAGCGATTGAAACCCCTAACGGGCCGCTATTTAAATAAATACCTATAGAAATCAGCAGCAAATAAACGCTCATCCGTAGAGAAAAGGTCGGACGGATTAGAAATAAGAAAAACGGCTCAAATACATTTAGTGAACTTGGAACAGATAATGAATAACGATGTTCTTTTACAAGATGGATCGCTGAAACTTGCGAAGAAAAGGAGAGTTTTTCAAGAGCTTTTCAATAACTAAATAGTATAAAATGAAGTCGTTTTTTGCGTTTCTCTATCTGTCTGTCGTGGAATTCGCTAACTCCGCCTAAACCACGCAACGGATTAGGTATCATGCGGTAATAGATACCTACCTAGATAGAGTGATTCAAGATGAAGGTTTATATGTAGGTAGGTATAACACATGCCGGATATGAAAATGCCTTTTTCCTGCGGGAAAATGAGTTACGGAGCGAGTGAAACCGCTAACGGGCCGCTAGTTAAATCTTATAGAAATCAACAGCAAATAAACGCCCATCCGTTAAGAAAAAGGTCGGACGGATTAGAAATAAGAAAAACGGCGGAACAAATTCAGTGAATCTGGAACAGATAATGATGTTCATTTAAGAGATTGATCGCTGAAACTCCTGAAGAAAAGGAGAGCTTTTTCAAAAGCTTTTTCTAGTCTAATATTATAAAGAGAAAAAATTTGTTTGTAAGTACATAACTGGCTAGAAAACTAATTGTTCAAAATAATAGTCACTTGTAGCTAGTGGAGTTATTTTTTGCATACATTTTCTTGTTTGTATGTTATTGATAAACTCCGAAACTGCAGGACTGATTTCAAAATTTTTTTCACCTTTAGAAAGCCACAACCTTCCTGAGTGATAAAGGCTAATTTACACGCGAAAACATCTTACTCCCACGGGAAAACGATTAACAGTGGGAACTACTATTACTACGGGCTCAAATCTGATTCCTACGGGGATACGTATACCTAAGTAGAAACGGGTGAAACCACAGGACGGGCCGCTACTTTAGTATGAATTGAAGAGCGATAAAAGTTTGTAAAAGTATATGAACATAATTGAACATTAGCAATCAAGGGTATGGGCTTCAAAGCTCCCCCAGCTTGGCACGGCTTGCCCCTATGCTGTACAATTTACTGTTTTAGTCAAAATTTGTAGTCTGCCTAATGAGTCCGACTCGCACTTGGCCGATTCTTAATTTGAAAAGCTATAAAAGTTTGTAAAAATATAATGGGCTTCAAAGCTCCCCCAGCTTGGCACGGCTTGCCCCTAGCCCCTATGCTGTACAATTTACAGTTTTAGTCAAAATCTGTAAGCGACCAAATGAGGGGAATAGTTTCCAGGAAATTTCTTCCCCAACTAATGAAACAATTGGTATAGATCGATGTCTGGTTCTCTTTTTCATTTTAGCAGTGCTATAAGCTCCGAAGTTTTAAAGTCAGTCGTGTCGACGACTGTACCATCTTTGTATGGCAGGTAATTTGTTTTTTTTTTCTTATTTCGGCCTATATTTCTTGGAGAAAATCGTTTTAATAACGGAGAAGAAGCAGCGACGTAAAAATTATTTCAGTACCTACATTACAAGATATGGGGCGGTGCTGTTCTAGGCCGGCACCATACGGCCTTCATTATTTCAGTACCTATATGATATTATTTGACTTCATTTTGCGATTCTCCTAAATATAGACCTCATAATTGTACCGAATCGATTTACAAGTTCCCCTCACGTGTTACCTACACGCGAACTCGTGTGTTACGCAAATTCTAACTAAGGGCGGTTGTGCCGGTTGTCCTATATTTATTGGCCACAATTCAGGAAATAAGTTCTCTCTACTTACCTTTAGTGCTGTCACTTTTCATCGAATGGGTTTAGAAAGGGATAGGAGATATCTAAATCCACACAAAATTTCTTCCTGTTTTAATGCCTATTTCAATAGGTCATTCGCAATTTCTAGTCAATTTAGTCCCCATTGTTATCATCGTCGTCAACGAATTATCGATGATCGTCGTCTTATTTTGACAGATAACGAGCTTCTTGAGAAAATGAGACATGACATGACGTATCTCCCATCCTTTTGTAGACCTATTTGACGGAAAGTGACAGTGCTAATTTTAGGTTGTTGTTTTAAATAAGATAAGCCCGCATTTGTCTGCTATTTCACCTGTTGGTAAGACATGATGCACGACGATTTTGGAGTATGCTTGCCATTTCACTCTTGCCTTAAATTTATTTCCCGAATTGACACCCTTATGTTTTTATTAAGGTTTGCCCCGGTCCCTACCCGAGCCCGTTTTGAGACCGATGACATTATTTAGCGGCCATAAAAATTAAGGTCGTTGCCACGAATGAATAAATCTAAAGTGATTAACGGTTTCATGAATATTCTGCATAAATAGATAGATACCTTTCAGTCTAACGTGATCTATGGTCTCATAAATATTCTGCATAGATAAAAATCAGTCTAAAAAGAAAAATAAGTTTTCATGACAGTCATTTAGATCTTTGGATGTGCGAATCTAGACTCTGAAAATACGGTTTAAAATATTCTGAAATTGAATACTTTCGCTCTGGAAAATTCTGGTTGGATACAGATATAATTTGGCACGGTGAGTAGGGTAGAGGGTTGTTGAAATCCAATACTCAACACATTTTGGCAAGAGTTGGGATATGTAGACCATCTTGCTAATATAGGTTATGTGAAAGCCAAACATTATCACCTTCCTACCATTATTACAATCAGTTGGGGTCAGCACAACATATTTTGTTAGAACACAAAATCATGCAGCAAAGGATTTGGCTTTGTTTTATGATCGCCCGCCTGCCTGACGTCAATCCTCTTTGGGAATGCTATTGCAGGTGGTCTCACCGCCACCATGCGGTTGACCATAGTTGATATATATTCGACCGAGGTCAAAAATTCTTCGTCGCCTTTTACGAAACTAGGGTTGGCAGTATTCTTAGCCGATGTCACACAACAATTTTACTTGAAAAATACATGAATAAAACGAAGCAGGTCAAGCCAACGAAAGCTCTATTCAATATTGTAAGACCATCTGGATTGCACAGGAGGCAAAGCATGAATACGATATTAACGAGCGAGGCTTGTACTTGATTAAAGAAGTAAAACTTCAGAAAGAAAGAGCAGTTTTAATATTTTTCGCGAGGATAAAAGAGATGTTACCCTGCAAGGGATAAAGGCGTGGTATATAAATGTATGTATAAAGAGATACCTATGGCTTTAACGTGATCCACGGATGTCAGTATAAATAAGGGGCGACAAAGCAATTCCACGGTTCCAAGAATAAGTAATATAAGGTACATTTTTGGCGATATATAGCCTAACAATCTGACACAAAAGGCTAACAATCAGACACAAAATTATGCACAGTATTTTTGGTATGACGACGGTGTTAATAATCATCTCTCGCCATAAAATCTACGACAAAGATTAGATAATCAAAAGTCGTAAGGAAATATAATAATGTAAGTAAGGTGTCCCTAACAATGTAACTCAAACATGATTGGGGGCGAGTGTTGTCACAGCGAACAGTTTTATTATTGCAATAAACATCCCCCTATGTCAGACACCCTCTTTATTTCCCCAGTTTTGACCAGTATAGGTCAAAAAGTACCTACCTGCCGAACTTCAGCTTTCTAGCTCGATTTGCACAGTCATGGCTAGGGAATGCAATCTCGATCTCGCGAGATCTCGAAATCACCGAGATCTCGAGCTATTTTTCGAGATCGAGATCTCGAAAAGGGAAATCTCGTTTCAGAAAAATCTTTCGAGATCTCGACAGTATCCGTCTAGATTTTGAACGAGATTTCGAGATTGAGCTTGATGGAATTGACGTGTTTATTGATGTGCGAAGCATAGATTCCGGTGTCTGCCGATCTACCCTGAGCGCGTTATTTATTCAGCAGGAAAAGGCATTTATTGTTAGACATTTATAAGAAAAACGAATGGAATGGACAGAATATAACAGAGCCTCAAATCTGATTTTTTTCCCATTGCAAGCGACACTCAACTCTCATTCTATTACCAATGTGATTTTCCATACTAAAACAGTTAGCAAAATACGAAACCATCCAACTGTCTTGCCATCGGCATCCAATTGAAACGATTTTTATTTAGCAGAATTCGGGTCTAAATAAAAAGTATAAGATATGGGATATAGTGGGGTAGTGAGGCAGTCTGTCGAAGCTCGGAGAGCCAGAATTGCGTACCCGGGTTATCGGGTATGTTAACACACCGCAACTTTGGGCCTAGAAGCTGAAATGGATCCCCGAGATGATTAATATTACAACAGTACCATGGCATGGAAAAAATGTTTTAATTTTGATGATTTTTACATGAGATAAGCAAAATCTCGATCTCGATCTCGAAATTCCGAGATCTCGACCAATAAATCAACGAGATCTCGAGTTGGTCAATCTCGAACCCTAAGATCTCGACCGAGATCTCGAATCGTCAATCTCGGCTCGAGATTGCATTCCCTAGTCATGGCTCTTTTTTGACGCTAACATCCTCGCTATAGTCAGAAGTCGTAAGGAAAAATATAATAATGTAAGTAAGGTGCCCCTAACAATGTAATTCAAAGATGATTGGGGGCGAGTGTTGTCACAGCGAACAGTTTTATTATTGCAATAAACATCCCCCTATGCCAGACACCCTCTTTATTTCCCCAGTATTGACCAGTAGTTCAAAAAGTACCTACCTGCAGAACTTCAGCTTTATAGCTCGATTTGCAAAGTAGTAACACTTTTTTGAGGCTAAAATCCCCACTATAATCAGAAGTCGTAAGGAACAATATAATACTGTAAGTAAGGTGCCCCTAACAATGTAACTCAAACATGATTGGGGCGAGTGTTGTCACAGCGAACAGTTTTATTATTGCAAATTGCAATAAACATCCCCCTATGCCAGACACCCTCTCTATTCGCACGCCCGGCATGTACGGGACGGGAATGTATTGTAAGTACGAAAAATATGACATACCGTGTATTTGAAAGATTTTGGACGTGATACCCGTTTGGTACTACTCTAGTTTTGATCAATAGGTCAAGAAGTAACTACCTGCCAAATTTAAGTTTTCTAGCTGGATTTGCAAAGTTGTGACTCTTTTTTTAGGGTTTCGTAGGCTACTAGAAACCCTTAAGTATAGTTTCGTCAAGTCTGTCTGTCTGTCTGTCTGTCTGTCTGTCTGTCTGTCTGTCTGTATGCCGCGCCCTCATAACCTCGGCAGTTTTAGAGCTATCGACATGAAATTTGGTGAGAAGATAGATCGTGTTGACCCAAATATAGAAATGTTAAGAAAAAAATATATTAAATGTTTTTTGGACCCCCGCCCATACAAGTGAAAGGGGGGCAAAAAAAATTTTTTTCTTCTGTAATATTGAGTAGGGTATCGTTGAATAGGTCTTTTAAAACTAAGGTGAGGTTTCTTTGAAACAAAGTCACCAAAATGTTTTTGTCACGAGATATTTGCTTTTAAAAAGGGCGTTTTTGACCCATAATTTGTTCAAGCTGTAACTTCTAAAGTATAAACGCTAAAAATTTGAAATAAATATGGAATATAGCTTACAATCTGAAGTTACAATGAAAACTATAACGGATATTGTACCCTTAAAGGTTTCAGAAAAAAATGAGTTTTTCTATTTGCGGTTGGTCAACATACTGCTGCTAACAAACCAGCAACAAAATTAAGTTTGTAATGCTGAAAACCTGATATTTAAACGTTGACTACGAAACCCTATTTGTGGGCGTGTCTGACACGCTCTTGGCCGCTTTTTTTTAAGGCTAAAATCCCCACTATAATCCAGAGGTTGTTAGAAAATTATAATATGACTAAAGTGCGTCTAAGTTTTATTATTGCAATAAACAAACCCCCTATGCCAGACACCCTCTTTATTAGCACGCCCGGCATGTACGGGACGGGAATTGCAAGTACGAAAGCCGCCAATACGGTGTATTTAAAGTTTTTGTACTCACACTACACTCAGTAGTACATTTAATCACATACAATTTTATTATCCTCCAAGGCCCAAGAAAATATTTCAAACGATTAGCTGACTGCCCAGAGTACATTTTTTGTACAAATTATATTTGAATTAACTCAAAACTAAAGCTAAACTGCTGGAAACTATGATTTACACCATTTTGTGTTCATTGAGCGTTTGTTAAGCAATGCCTACAGAAAATAATATTTTAAATATCTTCATCCGTGAAATTAATGCTGCGATGCGAATATAATGCTTGGGCCTGACAGCCAATATTTATTTTGTACAAGGGGTCTTAGGAGGTTAATGGATCATCTTATACAGGTTATTGTGAGTAACGATATTAAATAAACAATATAAGTTGAACCCTTAAAACCCTTAATGGTTAGCTTGATGATATTAAGTCGTTGAGTAAAAGGAAAACAATGCAGCTTTTGGTAAGTATGGACTTTTTCATGTATTTCACTTTTGCATAGCCATCGTCGTAGATAGGTTCTGAAAGTTGCTTGATTAGAAAGACAGATAAACTTATCATTATCATGCGATAGTTAAATTTTCAAAACAAATTAATTTGCATGTCGATAATATAGATAACAAATCAATTTTGTAGATAAGTAGGCATGATTGTCGATAAAAGGATAATTTTCAGAACGCTAATTCGAGGTGACTATTACGCGTTGTTGTTTTCATTGTTTTCATATGCTAATGATACAGAGAAACAATAAATTTTTATGTACGTGAAAAGCAGCCATAATGAATTATTAGGCGACAGGCTGACAACCTGTCACTATGATGAATGATGATACACGGTCATCTGAATGACTCTCAAGCTTTTGTCAGACGTGGTGTTAATGGCAGTTTTTACAGCTGTTCGCTCTGCCTAGCCCGCAAATGATATAGGCATGATTTATGTAAAGAGTTATATATTTAAGCAAGTCATGTCAGAGTTTTATGTTTTCAGTCCCAGTTAAGTATACCCATTTAAAATAACTGAACCGAGTTTTCCTCGTAAATTAAATCGCTTATCGAAACCACAAAACATGAAAATAACATACCTAACAGGATAAATTCCCAACGGTTTCCGCCGTTTTGAAAATAGCCGATATCAAACATTTCAGATAAGTAATAAAATAATTTTAGATTTTATCCTGCGGATAAAATATATAGAGCCGAGCAAAATTTCTATTGTGAAAAATACCTGATATCAATCACAGATACGATCCAATATTTCTGCGTTCCAAACGAGTCACAGTCTGCTTCACAATTAGTCTGAAAAATAACTGAAAACTAGTTCGGTGTTGTTTTATCGTACACACGGCAACATGCCAACCGGGCGCGGATCAAACTGCTGGCTGGTGGGCAGTGTTGCCAGATAGCTCCGCCGATTTCAGACGATAATATGGCCCTTGAAATAGGTCATTTTTTGACAAAAATGAGCTGGTTTTTAAATTGCTTCAGAGATTTTTTCGAAATGGACACGGAACCGAATGTATGAAATACCAATTTCAAATCATAATTAGGACAGGTAACATACAAACACGCAGATGGTGCTAACCTGAAATCAATAAAGTCGCTTAAAAAAATCAATAAAATAAATGAAGTCTCTTCTTGCGTATCTCTGTCGTGATATTTGCCAATTTGTCCTTAACCACGCAACTGGTTTTCATGCAGTGTTTTGTAATTTGTAGATAGTGGAAGGTTTACATGTATAACAGATGGCGGGAAAATGTTGTTTTCCCGCGAGAAAGAGTTGCAGCAGGTGACAGCGCTGACGGGCCGCTAGTTTCACTTTAACCCAAGGTGCGCAATGATAAGGGACAATATTTTCGAGACCAAACTGTCTGTACTAAAAGGGATGATGGATACAAACGTACAAAAAGGGACGATCCGACGCCTAAAGAGATAGAAAACTGCCCGTTTTGTGACGGTCTGGCAACGCTTGTGGGCATCAGCGGGGCCGCGGGGGGTCCCAGGACGAGGGGCGCGGGGCGAGCATGCGTCGCCATGTGTACAACGAATAAGCTAACAATTCATAAGCTCGTTCCCCTATTGCTAACGCCATACGACGTCCCTACATTCTCAACTTAGCAAGGCTATCGCACTTGCCAATCATCCCTGCAGCTGTTTCGTAAAAAAAAAGATAGAAGCAAGTGCATTCTGCATTCGCAAAGTGCACTGGAATAAACGTATTCCCCTATATTAAAATTAAATGTGGCACACATCTGCTAGTAATTGTTTGAAAGAGGCACGCAAATATAAGGTGCGGAAAAATTTACTGCAAATATTTTAACGGGTGAACCAACCCATGAAACTAAACAACTTTCCCAAGGAACGCAGAGCGAAATGTGGAAAAAAAATTGTACCTCCCATACAAGTTGACTTAGCAGGCTGGTACATTTTGTATGGGAGGTCCAAATTATATTTTTAATTTTTCAACCTATGTTTCTTGGGTAAAGTTGTTCAGTTTCATGGGATTGTTCCACCCTAGTATTTATAGTTATTATTTTACATCCTGTATATTAGTTCGGCCTGTGTGGCGTGCCAAGCATGTTTGCTGGGGAATTAAGATTTTAGTGTAGTTGGCTTTAGTTGTTTTGTTACTTGGTTACTATGAGAATTCAAGGAACTGAAAACCAGTAGTCCTTTGACTATATAACTCGATTGTCTATGATTGCATGAGCGGTAATCAATTTAGTGGTTAACTTGGAGTTAAATTACTTTGAATTTAGAAGACCAGTAGGCTCCTGTAGAATTTACAATGAGATTTTTAAATTGTATGAGCGATAATCTTGTACAATTAGTAGAGTTTTGATCGCTCTAAGGGCTCGAAGAATAAGCAACCAAAATTTCAAACACTTCCCGTGCTTAATTTAATTACACATACACAATTGTTTGAAAACTGCCATCCATGGAGTCACGCCTCACGTTATTGGCATTAAGAAAAACACTTGCATAATTTTGCAGGCAACGTTTGAGCCGCGGTCACCAAGATAGTAGAGGCGTTACTGGTTCTGATAGCGAAAGTCACAAGTTCAAATTCAGGTTTTTGAATTTTTTGAAATTGGAAATTTTTTGCAAGTTTTCTAAATAGTTACAAACTAGATTTTGTTTGGCTGCAATAGCAAGAGCGATCAACAAATCAATCCGTCGTGGTCTGCCGACTCCGCGCGTGCAATCAGGTTACTCTAGCTAGAGATGCACTCACTGACTATGGTTAGTCGGCTAGCCTTGTAAGCTTAGAATCAACTGACTAGTCACCGACTATAAAAATGGCCTAGTACCTGTAATCGGTTGGGACGATTATTACTTTAGTAGTTTAGTGAACCAAGAATTACGCGTTCTTCGAAACAACGCACATTTGCTATGCTTAGCTAACATCTTTTTGATAGCCGCTAAATTTTGATAGAAAACGTGGAAATTCGTAAAGTCATAGACAATTTAGTTGAAATTATCTCCTATCTTTTTCTAACCCTATTTAATAAAAATGACAGCTGTATTTTAAAATTGCTATTTTTGACAGTCACATGGAACAGAGACTATTTTCAAATCTATTAAAATTCAAGTTACCTATTACAAGCGACTAGTCAAATACCGACTAAAGAAATGGCTGACTATACGTTGCATCTCTAGGTTGATCGTATCGTCTGCGCCTGCGCCGCATCTCGCGCTATTTGCCGCTACAACGAGATTTGCATCCGATACTATGATTTAGTCGGTTAGTTGCTGACTATAAAATAGGCCGCCTAGACGGTGCATCTCTAGGTTGATCGTATCGTCTGCGCCTGCGCCGCATCTCGCGCAGATTTACCGCTGCAACGAGATTTGCATCCGATACTATCATTTAGTTAGTTGTTGACTATAATATGACTATACGGTACATCTCTAGGTTGATCGTATCGTCTGCGCCTGCGCCGCATCTCGCACAGATTTGCCGCTACACTGAGATTTGCATCCGATACTATCATTTAGTTAGTTGCTGACTATAAAATAGGCCGACTAGACGGTGCACCTCTAGGCTGATCGTATCGACTGCGCCTGCGCCGCATCTCGCACAGATTTGCCGCTACACTGAGATTTGCATCCGATACTATCATTTAGTTAGTTGCTGACTATAAAATAGGCCGACTAGACGGTGCACCTCTAGGCTGATCGTATCGACTGCGCCTGCGCCGCATCTCGCACAGATTTGCCGCTACACTGAGATTTGCATCCGATACTATCATTTAGTCGGTTAGTTGTTGATAATAATATAGGCTGACTAGAAGGTGCGCCTCTAGGCTGATCGTATCGACTGCGCCTGCGCCGCGTCTCGCGCAGATTTGCCGCTACAACGAGATTTGCATCCGATACTATCATTCCATGCATCGCTGCCCCCAATCGCAAACAAATTGTAAACATTCTACCGGCAAATAGCGAGATTTCTGCGAAGACGGCGCCAGTCAGATACAATAGGATTTTCCTTCTTGTTAGAATTATTAGACATGTGGCTTGGCTTAGGATAGCCTCACCCCATTTCTTTTCCGTGGGTGTCTAAAGAGGCAAGTAAGGGAATCGAGGGTTTCCTATGTCGATATTAAAATTTCAGGCGACAGGCTGACAACATAACAATCATTCTTTTTTCAAAATGGCAAATAGCGCGATTTCAGGAGAATTATTTAGGGTATTCTAAAATCTGCTTCGGTTTATGGTAGTTTTTCACACGCTTTTCATTCCTTAATCAATTCCAACACATCGAAAACATTAACAAATTCAAGTAGTAGAAACAGCGACACGAACAGTTAGAACAGTCGCTGCGAACTTCAGTGCACGATTTTAGAGTTAGCACTTTCTGAAATCAAGCCACTGCAACGACGGCGCCAGAAATACAATGGCATTTTCCCGCTTGTTAGAACTATTGCTATGAATAGCGGCAATAACAGACACGAACACCATAAAATTAAGACGTTCCCTGGTTTAATTACGATGAAAGTAACAGTAGCACAGCATACAATGGCATTATGCTAATACATTTGTCTGTGGGAAAGAGATTCGGGCGACAGACAGTAATAAGAGGAAATTCGGACTGATTGTTCAAAAGCCTACATTTAACACCGCAATGCGGTAGAAAGTTTTGTACACCTACAAAATATGAAAAAAATATTGCCAGGTGATGGTTAGGCCAGGTGATGCTGGCTTAGAACAGCATCACCTCATTTCTTTCCCGCGGGTATCGTAGGCAACTAGGGTATTTCATTACTCGAGGATTTCATTGGATTGTAATTTTGGGTGACAGATGTGGCGATCTTCTTCTTCGAGTGGGACACCAAGTCGTTCAACGACCCTGTAAACATTGGTGTCAGAGTTTTTCAACCGCCTAGCGCCTACTGCAAGTGTGGCGATGTCAACCGTGCTTTTACGACCTTTAACGGTATGTCTGCCTCTCAAGGGATAAAGGCGTGTATCCGATGCAGTAAAAAAAATGTAAACATTCTGCATAAGGAAATTAAATTCATAAATGTAGGCAGGTTTATTCTATCTACCATTTATCGTTCGAAAAGTTAAGGCAACTTCCTGTAAGTGAGTAAAAACAAGAATGAAAAGTTCAAGGCTTAAGATTGTTTGTGTTGATAGAGCAGCTTTAAAAGTATTATCCGGTAAGCTTTTACCGTCTGACATTTAGTAACCAATTCATAAAGATTAATATTTAAGGTCTGACTGACTACCGAAAGCATATTGCATACCCTTCTACATATTAAGGTATTAAGCATAGGTAGATAGAAGTAGATATAACTTTGCAAAAGCTTTTAATCTCTGAACTTGGAAAGTGCATGTTTTATTTTACACCAACGACCAATTAATGTTAGGTATTTCTAGCTAAAGGCCACTAATATAAAACAGCATCATAATCGGATTTGCAGCTTGCATATTGATTTAATCGTGGTCCAGGACTGGTACGATACGATCTCATTAACTTTACCAGACACCAATATCCCGTCTAGCCAAGCCAGCATGCGATTTTAGATTTATTTGCTGGCCGTGATTGAAACCGGCCTTTTCTATAATTGGGTTTGTCCCTAGTCAGGGATAAAACTCAGAGTGAGCTGGAAATTTTATTAGAATGAATAGGTTTTATTTCTAAGTGCATAAACACAAATGGCCTTTACTACAAGAAACGATCTTACATTTAAAAAGCGGCCAAGAGCGTGTCAGACACTTTCACATGTATGGGAAGGGGGTCCAAAAAACTATTAAAATTTTTTTTCTCATCATTTCTAAATTTGGGTCAACACTATCTATATTCACACCAAATTTGATGTCGATAGCTCCAAAACTGACGAAGTTATGAGGGCGCGGGCGGCGCGGCATACAGACAGACAGACAGACAGATAGACAGACAGACTTGACGAAATGATAAGGGTTTCTAGTACACTACGAAACCCTAAAAACGTTAGACACGCGTTTCACGTGCGTCTTACTTTTTGTGGTAAGTCTCTGAGAATGCCTGCCAATGATGTAAGCAGCAAATATATCAATCATCATTATCAGCAGCATTTTTTTCTATTACTTGCTAGGAAGATACACGACTCGGTATTTCACGATGTCGGAATCGGCAGAAACAATACATTGGCAAAAAACCTAATTGCGTTTTCAGCAAACCCAGCCAGACGTATTGTTGAGCGATTGTCCTCAATTTTGGTCCGGTTCGTGGCGGGCAAGGTCGCCCCGATTGGTCACGAGCTCTTGAGCCCGGTAAGGCAGTGGTCTTAAAGCCTTACTCTGTCTTGAAGCCAGTTGCTTCTTACCCGGCTGCCTAAGAGGGAGGTTTATGTTTTTCGAGAGTATGTACAGAACACACGTGATTTGATTGTATTCGGAGTGTAAGGACTCGCCGCTGTCACGCTGTCACAGAATATATAATAGTACTAACCCTGTGTCGCTAACTAGGACCCGTTACTAGCACATTCCTCAGAGTTGCCATCATATCGTGCGCGTACTGTATTAATGTATGCGGACAAGTAAATTCTTTTTCATGGGGCTACAGCCGAAACGGCTTAGCGGATTTTGACATATCAGGTCTCGTTATATTTGTCTCAGTAGCGCGACTGACACTGACTATATCAACATTTCATAAATTCATAATGGCAGATTTTAAGCACAAAATATTAGTTTTAAATTCCCGCAGTCGGTTTTTTCAATAACTTACGCTTGTTGCTTGTTTACCACTCGAGTTTGCTACCACCATATGGCTTGCTGGCTTACCGGTCTGCGGTCAAGGCTACGTTTCTGGGTCAGCTGTTAAACTGAAGGAAAATTTCAAGTGTACACTCCGGTCGTGGAATGCAAATGCGGCCTAGGCTGTCGATTTAAGTGCTCGTTATAGCTTTTGTGTTTAAAATTGCGGCTTTCATTTAAAATTTAAAACTATTTGCATACGATTCGGGTTCTCGATTGGAGGCCACATCGCGTTGGACGCCCTCCGGCCAGATGACCCGGGTGACAAACTAAAACAGGATGGCTAAAACAGGATATCGTGCCTTATGGCGTACCTTGGGGAAGCAGTAGACCGCTAGAAGCTGATGTGATGTGATGTTAATGATTTGAATACCTCTAGTAATTAATATTTCGTACTCCAACTGTCGTAAGGTTCAACTTCCTTACCCGAAGAGCTGAATCTAAAACGAAACAGTTGCCTACAGTTCGCGCGCGAGTTCATGACTACCCTGAATTAAGTAGCAAATACCGGGAGTAACTCACTGAAGGCATCAGTCTCTCAGGCACGAGCGAAGGCGATTGGAAAGTGATTGATCTGTAACAACAGCTGGTTTCGCGGCAGGCGGCGTGATACGATTTCCCGTTCATTAGAAACCTCTACGTGGGCCTACGTCAGATTTGACTGGTTCTATAGCATAGTGATGATTAGTTTAGTAAAGTCCATTCGCAATCATAGTGTCATGAAATAACATGACAAGCCTAAGCGAGAGGCCAGGTTACGCTGGTCGCAATACTTAGATACTACACGATCAGCGTAACTTGGCCTCTCGCTTAGGCTGGTCATGACACTAGGATTTTGAATGGACTATAACACAGCTGGTTTCGCGGCAGGCAGCGTGAAACCTCTCTGTGGGCCTACGTCAGTTTTGACTGGTTCGATAGCATAGTGATTAGTACTCTCCCTGCCATGCTGAGAGACATGTGGGATCAAAAGAGCCGCGCTAACTCCACAGGCGAGACGTAAAGCATGAGAGGTGCGACATCCCGACGCGATAAACCGCTCTCATACAAAATGTATGAAACAGAGGAGACACCACGAGAGACGCGCGTAGCATCGATGACGGCTGGGGATCACTTGTCTGACAGATGTCATCTTACGTCTCGCGTCGCGCGTCTCAACTGTGAAGATAGCTCCTCAGAGCTCGTACTCAGAACATGGAAGTGCAGTTGCATAGATCGCGAATAGAGAAGTGACGCAAGGCGGCGTGCGCGATGAAAATTATATTACAAAACCTAATTAACGGCTGGCGTAGCCTTACATAATACTGAACATCTGTGTTAACGGCACGATTTGTGTTCTATGCCAAAAACGAGTCGTATGTAATTTTTACGAGGTATTGTTGCATCTCTATCTTTTGTAGTTGCAGTCTCATCTAGTTGAGCAACTGCTAGATTTGAACAAGTTGGTTGGTTAGCCATACGTATAGTACCTATAGGGAGAAATATTACTAGTGACCGATAGCGAAACCTCAGGTAGGGTTGGTGAAAAGGATCAACTCAACTTTCCCCAGGGAACATAGGTCGAAATGAAAAAAGTTTGGATCTCCCATAGTGACACAAATCAGCTGATCGAATATTTTGTATAGGAGGTACAAGTATATTTTTTCACATTTCGACCTAAGTATATACCTTGGGGAAAGTAGCTCCACAAATTAGGAAACGGCGCGCGTGAATTGCTCCTTATCACCAGCCGGTTCTGAGTTTTCCTATCGGTCACCAGTAATATTTCACCCTACACATATGCCTGGTAACTTGTTTATTGATGAAACGAATATTTTCATTTTGCCTATCAGCATTCTGAAAACCAATTAGGTACTTAAATCTGTAGGTATAGTTATAGGTCTGGCTTACCTATTAGATCTGCAAGGCAAACGTCGGTAGTCTGTAACAAATAAAATTAAATCAAATATTTATAAACACTAAACTTGTAAACACTTTTAACAATT
This sequence comes from Phthorimaea operculella, assembly GCA_024500475.1. Lineage (NCBI taxonomy): Eukaryota > Metazoa > Arthropoda > Insecta > Lepidoptera > Gelechiidae > Phthorimaea > Phthorimaea operculella. The sequence goes on from JANFCV010000446.1 coordinate 59,334, forward strand.
GGATTTTTGATGTGTATTGCAATTTTAGGCGACAGGCTGACAAACTGTCACTATGGTGATACAGCCTTCTGAATGACTCTCAAGTTTTGTCAGACATGGTGTAAATGGCTGTTTATAACAGCCATTTACGCTCTGCTTACCCCGCAAGGGAAATAGGCGTGATATATGTATGTATGATAAAACTTGTGATTTTCATACTCATAGAGCTCATTACTATATTACATAAATAATGAATTAATAACGAGTGTTAAAAACTTGATCTATGTAGATCAATTAGCACTGAATTATAAAACGGTTCGCCCGAGCATGAATACCATGATTCATCGGACTACCAATATACAGGGTGTAAGAAACTTCGCTAATAATACTGGTGAAGCTCAGCAGCAGGATAAACTGAACAACTTGTACGTAAAAACTAGGCTATGAATTATAAATAATGAAAATCTCATTAATACAAAATTACTAGGTCAGCTAGAACACACCCTAAACACATTTCAAATGAACATTTATTTTCATATTTCTGCTATTCAATATCCTGGTGTCATTGACCCATTATTTATGCAGTTTTTACCTGACTGCCTCAGGAGGGTTATATTTTTCGAGAGTACATAATATGTATGTATACAGAGAACTTCTTTTCCACAAGCTACAGCCCAAACGGCTAGGTGGATCTTGACATGTGAGGTGCCGTTAGATTCGTCTCAGCAGCGTAAGTGACACAGGCTATAGTTATTAAAAATTCATAAATTCAAGATGGCGGTTTTTTATCGCAAAATACAACTTGTCGTAGTTGGGTTTTTGTTTTTTAATACATCTGCTTGTTTACATCTTGTATATCCTGTGTCATCAACCGTGACCGTTGGCTGCGCGTGCGCCTATGTTTGCGCAGCTAAACAGGCCATAATGATGTTATAATGGCGCTAATGCAAAGGGCAACCCTTTTACCTCGACTCTCTCAAGAGATGGGCGAGAAAGTTCGATCTATTAAAAATTCATAATAAATTTAAGATGGCGGATTTTTATCGCAAAATTCTACTTTAAAATTACCGCAGTCGGGTTTTTGTTCTTTAATACATCTGCTTGTTTACACCGTGTATATTCTGTGTGATCGGGCAACCGTGACCGTTGGCTGCGCGTGCGCCTATGTCTGCGCAGCTAAACAGGCCGTTTTGATGTTATAATGGCGCTACCCCTACTTTTCCTAAGAAACATAGGTCAAAATGAGAAAATAAAGTTTTTTTTCTTTTTTGACATGTGTGCCTTAGGGAAAGTTGTCCAGTTTCATGTACTGGTTTACCCCTCAAAATATTTGCAGTTTTTTTTTACACCTTATATACGAACTGTGTCATCGGGCAACCGTGACCGTTGGCTGCGCGTGCGCCTATATTTGCGCAGCTAAACAGGCCGTAATGATGTTATAATGGCGCTAATGCAAAAGGCAACCCTTTTACCTCGACTCTCTCAAGAGATGGGCGAGAAAGTTCGATCGTATGTACTTATTGATAGGAGTAGAATAGGTAAGTAGGAACATTATGGCACATCTTGTGGCTAGCTGAGGTTGCACAGGGTGTCCCTGTCGCAGGAATATAGCGAAATCCGGTTATTCGCGAAATCCCTAGGCTCTTCGCGAAGAGCCGGATAACTGCGAAATGCATCGATTTATTCGCACATTTCCCGGAAATCTGCGAATTCGTTATTTGCATGGACATAAATCCAGGAAAACTGTGTATAAGGCGACACGCGGCTACGAAGCCGCCTACGCACCTGCTACGAAAGGTTCCATATGCAGCAAAGGTTCCATATGCTGATCAGGTGGTTCAGCCTGCAATTGCCTACTCATTCATATCAGCGGCGGCCCACGGAATGCCCAGTGTCGTAAGGGTTCTTCTGGTGGTCATGACCATGACCAAGACCATGACCAAGACCAAGGCCATGACCATGACCATGAGCATGAGCATGAGCATGAGCATGACCGTGACCGTGAGCGTGAGCGTGAGCATGAGCATGAGCATGAGCATGAGCATGAGCATGAGCATGAGCATGAGCATGAGCATGAGCATGAGCATGAGCATGAGCATGAGCATGAGCATGAGCATGAGCATGAGCATGAGCATGAGCATGAGCATGAGCATGAGCATGAGCATGAGCATGAGCATGAGCATGAGCATGACCATGAGCATAAGCATGAGCATGGCCAATGCCAAGGCCGTTCCGTGGGCCGCTGACATGAATGAGTAGGCAATTGCAGGCTGAACCACCTGATCAGCATAATATGCTGATCCATATTATGGAACCTTTGCTGATGGAACCTTTCGTAGCAGGTGCGTAGGCGGCTTCGTAGGCGCGTGTCGCCTTATACGCAGTTTTCCTGGATTTATGTCCATGCAAATAACGAATTCGCAGATTTCCGGGAAATGTGCGAATAAATCGATGCATTTCGCAGTTATCCGGCTCTTCGCGAAGCTCCTAGGGATTTCGCGAATAACCGGATTTCGCTACATTCCTGCGACATCCCTACTTAAGTGGTACATACAAAAAATTTGATTCTAGACATCCTTAACTGCTAATCTGGAAGACTGACTTTTAATATCCGAAGAACCACACATACGAGTATTGATGTACATTGCAATTTAGGCGACAGGCTAACAACCTGTCACTATACTGATACGCAGTCTTCTGATGGACTCTCAGTTTTGCCAGACGTGGTTTAAAATGGCCGTTTTTTACATCCGTTTACGGTCTGCCTACCCCGCAAGGGATATAGGTATGATTTATACGTATGTATGTAAGTCTGCAATTTAGGTCATTGCACAGAAGCATCAACGCGAAACTAGCTACACTAGTAGGTAAGTATTAGTTAATCTGTGGCTAGACTTTAGAGTACGGTGATCTGATCATAAAGCAAAGAGATAAAATGCAAATAAGGAACTACCGGTCGCTACACTACCATGTCAGAGACCTGCTACTTGCAGTAGGCGGTTGAAAAACTCTGACACCAGGGTTCACCAGGTCGTTGAATGACTCGGTGTCCCACACGAGAAGAGAGAGGAACTACCTACTTATAATCAGGTCAGATCAGATCATTCTACTCTTAAGTCTGGCCACTAATAGTAGTACAGCTAGTTTCGCATTGATGCCTCTGTGCAATGACCTGAACGGATTATTGGAACCGCAATGCTAGAACGTCTGCAGAATACATTAATACTTTAACAAGGTATTTTGACTTCTCAGAAATATGATTTACAAGCGACCGTCAGCGGTGCTATCCGCTGTAACTCATTTCCCCGGAGGAAAAAGACGTTTTCCCGACATGTATTATACATATAAACTGTTAAAAAAGAAGCATCAAAATCCGATATGTGATTTAAGAGGAGTAAGCGAATTTAACGACAGACAGACAAAGAAACGCAAATAGCGAGTTCATTTTATAATATGCATGGATACTTGTTTTGTATGTTAATCAAGACAACATATCGCAACCTTCATTCAAATGTTCTATCCAATTCACTAAGCCTCAGAGCCTGCTAGCGGAGATAAGTGGGTGACTCTCACAATTTCCCCTTGCCTGGGTTTGTATGACGCATCGCACTCAATACCCGTGGGCGTTTGTTCCGCTGCTGTGGGCAGGATCTGGTTGCACGCTGCACTGCGGTTGCCTTCGCTCGGGTCAAAACCCATATTACTGTGCTCTTTAGGTCAGAGCATTGATCAGCGTTGATAGAATAACACGCGTAGTGGATGAAAAACTGTGGGGTCAGTTCAAGCCGTGGCTTTATAGTGATGTCAACATTACTGCGTGACTCTCTCAATTTCACTTGCCTGGGTTTGTATGACGCATCGCACTCAATACCCGTGGGCGTTGGTTCCGCTGCTGTGGGCAGGATCTGGTTGCACGCTGCACTGCGGTTGCCTTCGCTCGGGTCAAAACCCATATTACTGTGCTCTTTAGGCCAGAGCATTGATCAGCGTTGATAGAATAACACGCGTAGTGGATGAAAAACTGTGGGGCCAGTTCAAGCCGTGGCTTTATACTGATGTCAACATTACTGCGTGACTCTCACAATTTCCCCTTGCCTGGGTTTGTATGACGCATCGCACTCAATACCCGTGGGCGTTTGTTCCGCTGCTGTGGGCAGGATCTGGTTGCACGCTGCACTGCGGTTGCCTTCGCTCGGGTCAAAACCCATATTACTGTGCTCTTTAGGCCAGAGCATTGATCAGCGTTGATAGAATAACACGCGTAGTGGATGAAAAACTGTGGGGCCAGTTCAAGCCGTGGCTTTATACTGATGTCAACATTACTGCGTGACTCTCACAATTTCCCCTTGCCTGGGTTTGTATGACGCATCGCACTCAATACCCGTGGGCGTTAGTTCCGCTGCTGTGGGCAGGATCTGGTTGCACGCTGCACTGCGGTTGCCTTCGCTCGGGTCAAAGCTTATACAAGGTTATTTTTTTATCACCTAGGAAAATTTGCAGGGTGATTCTACTTACGATTCTGAACAACTTTTAGAGTGGGGCCCCCTGCGAATTCGCAAAAAAAATTTAGGCCCCCACAGTAAAAGTTGTTCAGAATCATGAGTAGAATCACTCTGCAAATTTTCCTGGGTGATAAAAAAATAACAGTGTATTACTATACTGCTTGGGTCAAAGCGTTGAGAGCGTTGATAGAACGCGCGTAGTAGAACGAAAACCGTGGGATCAGTTCCAGTAATGGGTTAATTCTAGTGTGGACATAGTGTGACTCTCTCATTTTCATATGATGCATCGAACTCCATTGAAATCGGTGCGGTGGTGTGGTTCACATTTGTGTTTATAATTTGCTTAGACTTTGATGCGGATTTTAGGGTTTCGTAATCTACTACAAACCCTTATCATTTAAGTTTGTCAGTATGCCGCGCCCACATAACTTCGTCAGTTATAGATCGATTTACATCGAATTTGAAGTGAAGATAGATCGTGTTGACAGGTCAAATATATCTGAGATTTATCGTAATTCTCAGATAAGCAGAAACATACATCTCACTTCTCCAGATAAAAGAATGCAAAAGAAAGATAGCTGTGGAATCTCAAGAGCAATATAATTCTATTCGTGTGTTGACTAACTGATAAAAGATCTCGAGAAATCTGAAACGCCGAACCGAAGATGATATTTCAAGATTATAAATAGCAATATAAAATGTCACGGACAACAAAATCTCGGTCACAGAAACTTTTAATTGTGAGTTTAACCTTTTGTAATCATATCTTCATAACAGAACTAACAAAGAGTGTAATCCGGTTATCTAACCGACCCTTTTATTAAGAAGTTATTTCTTATAATTCTGAGTTCTATAATAGTTGTATTGTAACTTACGCAAGGAAGCAGTATGCAACTAGCATTCACTTTATAGAGCAAATAACCTTATAGCAAGCATAGCTTATAATATAATAAACCACGCTTCAATTGCTACGCTATAACGCGGCTAATTAGAAATTTCATTATATTGATTAGCATATGTATTGGTAGTTACTTAACTTATAATCCATTTTACGGTGCGAGAGCAAGAAGTAGGTAATGAGGAGGGATAAAGAGCATGTAACAAAGAAAGTAATGAACATGAATGTGGATGGACGCAGAAGGAAAGGAAGGCCTAAAAACGTTTGGATGGATTGTACGAGTATAAAAGACGACATGAAAAATAAAGGCGTAAATAAGGATTTGAATGGATGAATGGAATAAAAAGACATGTTGCGCCGACCCCAAATAAATTGGGACAAGGGCAGGCAGACGATGATGATGAGCAAGAAGCAGGAAGGTTTTTATTTACATAATTTTAATATGCGACGGCATTACATAGCAAAGATGTCGCTCGCGCCACAACTAGAGGCGAAAAAAGGTGTAAATCCGACGAGCTACAGTAGCTCACTCCAGTGCTGCCACTAGTAGCGTACATTTTACATTTGAAAATAATAATTATAATGAGCCTTTTTTATTCCAATGTACGCGGATATGTGTCTTTCACGACGTCAGTTGCTGCAACACTCACATTCAGTCAACACTCGTGACAGTATCGGCCACTGTCACCTTTGTTTTGTATGTTTTTTTCTTAAATGCACCTCTATCTCTAGTAGCGGCGCGTGTCATCGCTGCTCTGTGCAAGACAGGAAGGCATATTATAGGTATAATGCCTACGTGAACTGTACACAGGGATGGTCTAATTATATCCTACATCCGTCCTCTCCCCGCATGCCCAACGTTCCTGTCTACATGCCTGCAGGATTATCCACATATTTTATATACCCACTGAACAAGTCGAGTCTCCTTGTGAGGCAAGGTGCAGAATTCCAGTCTCGTGTTTATTATTCAGCCGCAGTCTACTTTTTAGAATGCGACACAGTAGAAGACGGCGACAAATTGCCCGGATTTGCCGGATTTCATTCGGCTTTTGGAAGCTTTTAGTTGGCCAAACAAACTGGAGCGGGAACGCGAGGAACTAATAAAATATGAATATTAGATGTCGGCTGTCGGATGCGGCGAGCTTTAGGCCGATATCCCGACTGCCTCAGAAGGAGGGTTATGTTTGTCGAGAGTATGTATTTTTTTTTTCTTTTTTTTCTTTATTATCAATAAACATACTTACAAATAGGTAAAATTATACAATAACAATTATGTTGCTAACTATTTCCTAAACTAAAAATATAAAATATTCTTGTATCATAGGGTAAATAGGTAGCGGACATAAGGCATAGCGGGCGTATGTATGTATGTGGACAAGAAAATTCTTTTTCACGGGCTACAGCCCAAACGGTAGTCGGATTTTGACATTTGAGGTGTCGTTAGATTTGTCTCAGCAGCGCGAGTGACACTGGCTATATTAAAGAATTATAGATTCAAAATGGCGGATTTTTAGAGCAAAATACTACTTTAAAATTACCGCAGTCGGTTTTTTTTAAATTTTTTAACACATCTACTTGTTATTAGATGTCGGCTGTCGGATGCGGCGAGGTTTAGGCCGATATTTCATTTCGTCGTGCACTCCCAGGATCTGAAGACAGTGTTGCCGGCTCGGGCGAGGCGCTGCATTTCCGCATACCTCTCGCATAGGCGTCGGATAAACGGGATAAACTATGATTTACGATCGGTGCTAACGTTTCATTTAATCAGCCGCACAACAAACGGTGGAGGCATGGTATAATAAGATACTCTGCCTGGTACTCCATTCCGAGACTCGTGAACCACGTGACTGACACTTGCCTACGTCATCATGCTTGTGGGTTACCAGAACTACCCACTCTTTGTTTTTTTTTGTAAGTCATATAAGATACTGTTAACTAATAAATACAATTAAGTGTTGTTGTAAAGTTCAAGGTAATACACACGTAAATCTAAATTATAAAATTATTAAGAAATATTTGAACTCTTTTTTCTGAGATTGAATTTACCCCATACCATACCGTAACGTATTTTATTGAAATGAAGTGGCAATACTAGTGACGTAGGCAAGTTTCACTCTGGGAATGTAAGACCATGTTTTATTAGATTATGGGTGGAGGCTAGGGTTTGCATTATCTGTTAATTTTTACTATCCGGATAATTCGGATAATTTATTTTCTAATATCCGGATATCCGAATATCCGGATAATTAAAACATTTTTATGAAAAAAAAAATATTCTTTAGATTCATGAAATTCTTAGTAAAAATATGGTCTCAGTTAAAAACTAATTAAAAAATCCTTAATTTAATATTATAAACGCAGAAGGATCTCTTTAACGGCCAACCCGCTAAAACGAACTTCATTGAATTTTGCGACCATTTCGGAGAAGGTCAAGTTCTATATTTTTCAGAACTTGAGCGTTTTAGTTCATGATATAGACTACCAGGAATTTTGGTCTATAAAATGTGCGAAAATAGCTTCATAGCAAAAGTTGTTTAACATCATGGTCCGTTCCTGCTGGCTTATAGAATAAGACATCCGGATTCTGAAATACTCGTTGTGGAACAACAGGAGCCCAGCTTAGCTACAAGAGATAAGGAAATAGGCACATTACATTTTTTTCATTATTACCGGCTTCTTTTGGCACATAAATGTTAAGGGTCTGGAACTCTGGAGTACCTGATGCGGAACACCAGGCGCCCAGCTACAAAACACGAGAAACGGAAAGGTGGTTAGATTAGCATGATGTGCTGCTTCTGCTAGCATGTAGACATCGATGAGCTGAGTTACGTCAAACTATTAAGACATATAAAATGTGTGATGGACTGCGTCTGCGGGTACATAAACGTCAAGAGTCTAGAGTACTAGGTGTGGGTGGCACTCCAGTAGTCCAGCTAAACTACACGAAATACGGTAGTTGAACCATATTAAACATTGTTCAGTATAATGTGATGACCCATTTTTGCTGGTACATAGGAATCAGAATCGTGAATCATGATTGCATCTCTAATGAGAGCTACTGCATCACAGAATTTGACTAACAAACAACCCATTGAACTAAGGTTAAAGAAATGCTGCCACTGCTTTTGTGAAATTAAATTCATCCATATAATGCGAGAAAAGCCAAATATTGATTAGTGCGATCCTTATTTTTCTTAGTTTTATTAGGTCATTTACAATATTTTCAATGCAGGCAAATGTGGTATGAATAATGTGATGAAATAGTATGTACTTTCTGTCATCATTTGGTTAAAATAACTCCTCCAAAGTAATAACTAAATTATCCGGATATCCGAATATTTAGGTAACAACTATCCGGATTTAAAAAATGGCGGATATCCGGATAAAGCGGATATCCGGATTGCAAACCCTAGTGGAGGCTGAATTTATTTGGCTCTATTCTTGAGACGAGCAGTGAATGATCTATTAGATTAATATACGGGGTTCCGTGGCTCGTAAGAGGATAATGGAGGTTGTTAGTCGGGTGAAGGACGGGTCTCGATCGTGCTATCTTCCTACACTATACAATATAGACACAGCACGGCTGCGCGCGCGCACTCTGGTCACAGCGAAAAAATGGCTGCGCTTGCGCTTAGCAGTGTGGAAAGTTCATACAAACGCTCGAAATAGACGCGCGAAGCCGCTTACAAGGAAACTGACCCAGTCTCACCCGAGCGAAATGTTTCCCGAATACTCGTGGGAAGGGAATATGGTGTTACCAAGTAATAAGTAGCCTTTGTTACTCACAGGGATAACGCTGTTTATAAATGGTGTTTTTTTTTAATTATTTCAAAATATGTATATTGTTACCTACGATTCAACAGAAACGAGTCGAGTTTCTTAGGTTTAGGTTTAAAGATTTTTATTTCTCATTCAAGACAATACAGTCACTTACACGAGAAACAGGGTAAAAAAGTAATATCTAAAAATTTCCATTCACTTTGCACAGAACACACACTTTTAACTTATTAGGTAAAGTTATAGGTACACTGTAGATTTAATGTAGGTAAGTATGAAATGAAATGCAACCAAATCTCCAACAAAATAAATTAGTAGGTGCTTATGTTAATGATGAAATATGTTGTGTTAATTTTTGTTTATATTGGCGTATAGGTTCAATACTTTTGATATCCGAGGGTAATTTGTTCTAAAGATCCACTCCTTGGTAAGTGAACATACTTCTTCCGTAGTTTGTTCGTGTTTTTGGTAGTGCAAGATAACTGGCACGTCTCAGTTTTTTCACTGTAACATCTATATACTGTGCTATAGTGCTAAATAAGCGACTTCCGCGGCACGACCGACTCCGGCGCAGACATTACGCCGACCCCACGCGAGAGTTTCTTTACTGTAACATCTATATACTGTGCTATAGTGCTAAATAAGCGACTTCCGCGGCACGACCGACTCCGGCGCAGACATTACGCCGACCACACGCGAGAGTTTCTTTACTGTAACATCTATATACTGTGCTCTGGTGCTAAATAAGCGACTTCCGCGGCACGACCGACTCCGGCGCAGACATTACGCCGACCACACGCGAATGTCTATTTTGCACTCGCGAATTCTACATTAGGAACGTATGCTCGTAACTATAAGCGTTTTTACCCAATAGTTAATAGTTAAACCAAGTAATAAAGATTATGTTTACTCCACTAAACGGATTGCGTTATTACGTTACAGTTAGAGGGATTAGTCAACTCGGTATAGAGAACTAAAATAAAAAACTAACACAATTGCAGATAAGCATTTTTTTAAAACTTCTCGAGGATTTTTAAGAAAAACGTATTTTAAAAGACTTTAAAGAATAAAATACATTAAATCTTTTATGATCACATTGAGCTTGACACGTGAGGACAAATAAAGGACTTGCAAAGGTCAAACAATCGCAATGCTTGTTTTCCCTCCGCAATAAAGTAACCTACCGAGTACCCAAAAGGGTCTTATTTGAGTTATAATCTTATCTTCAGAACATGTTACTATTTATGACCAAAAACTTGCGAGTGTCAGCTGTGTCAAGAGATATTGTTTGGTATAAAAAAGTTGAACACGTGCGTGGCAAGTAGCGGCCGACGGGGCATGAAATGAGGGCTCGTTTTGGGCTCGTTACTATAACAGAAACTAAACAGAACAGTCCACTGAACTTTTATAATGCCCTTTTATAGAAAGGCACATAAACTGGTTCATCAGATTTATTAGCTTAAAAATGAGGGTAGGTAGAGATTTATTAACTTGTCTAAGTTGAAACATGGTAATAGCATTTAAATTAGGACCATTACTCACAGACGATACGATTAATTCTAGTCCGTTGAATTAAGTCACTATTCGGCATGTAGGTGGATATATATTTTGTACATACATACCTACATACATTCATATATCACGCCTATATACTTTGCGGGGTATATAAACGGCTGTAAAAACGGCAATTTACACCTCGTCTAACAAAAGTTTCATTTGAGAGTCAGAAGATTGTGTATCACCATAGTGACGTGTTGTCGGCCCGTCCTGTGGCCTAAAATTGCGCTTAGTCCCGGTATGCTACAGTCCCGCTACATCCACTGTCCACTCTCAAAGCCCTAAGTCACTTCTTACTACACCCACGGGAAAGATAGGGGGTGATGCCACTCTAATCCCGCACCACACAGCGCTTATTTATAGACGATACGATAAATCAAACACGTTGAATTAAGTCACTAATCGGCATGTAGGTGGCACAAGGTGCCGTAAATAGATATTTCGTATGATTCACTATTGGTGTTCCAATATGGCCGCAGAATAAATTACGGCAAGGTCCCTTCAGTTCGACGCCCTGTAATTGTTTAGCATCGGCGAGACGTCGTCTGCATATTGATCCTTCAAAAGCTCATTTTATTTTCTCTCAGACTCTCTAATTGGCTTGAGAAGTCTTGTGAATTTAAACAGCATTTCTTTCATAAATTAAAATAAGAAATTGAGAAAAATGTCAAGCGTCGACCGGGGATCGAAATCGGGCACGTGGGAAACCATCCCACTGCTGTCACTAAACTATCGAAGCACCGATCAACCCTTGCCAAATTTCAAACTCTTACTTGATTCGTAATGACCTAATGATGAAACCCGGTCCACACTTGACATTTATTCAGTTTCTTATTTTCATTTATGAAAACAATATAGCACTGGGACTCCCAGTCTGGCAGTGCATTAAAATCCCAATAAGCATTTATTTCATTTTGCAAACTGTAGAATATCATAAATCATGATGACGTCTGTAAAATTAAGTAACGGTGAGCTACACTTTGTCTTTCTGAGCTTCCGTATCCGGATGATCTTTTGAGTATCTATTACTGCAGATGCAGTCGTTCCAAACTGGCCTCTAATTGAAAAATTGACTTAAGGCTCAACGTTAGCGACACTAGCGCCACCCAGTGAAAAAAATTCACTGACTGAATAAGCAAGTGATTGAGAAACCACATTATGAATTACCGACAATAACTAACAACAAAGAATTTTTAGAATCAGTAAAACCTTGTAAAAACTGAATTTCGGCTTACATAACTCATGGGTACCAATTTTTATACATTTTATTGGATTTATTTATTCTTTGTGGTTAGTTATTGTCGGCAATTCATAAATTGGGCTCCAGATGACCAGCGTGTTCAGCCAGGGATTTTTTTCCTGTTTGGGGGCGCCACTAGTCTGACGTTGAGCCTTAAGTGTAATAAATTGCCAGCAGCCAGCAGTCACCTTGGCTCGTTAAGGTTACGTCACCGGCGGTCGAAGTGGTTACGAGGACTGCATACAATAGAAGTGTTGGACGCGCGAATTTGTTGACATCCGGGAAAGTAAGGAAACGTTACTACGAGTAACATACCGCCTTCTATATCACCATTCTACCGGGAGTAACAAAAAGGGCATTACAAGCCGAAAGGAGGTGAAGGTACCCATGAAACTAAACAGCTTTCCCCATGGAACGTAGGTCGAAATATGAAAAAAAATTGGTCCTCCCATACAAAACCGCCGATCAGCTGACTTACTATGGGAGGTCCAAATTTTTATATTCATATTTCGACCCATGTTCCATAGGGAAAGTTGTTCAGTTTCATGAGTACCTTCATTTCCTTTCGGCTTGTAATACCCTTTTTGTTACTTTCTGTATATCCCATTATAACTGCGCATTGAAATTTATCACACACCTACACAATCCTTCATTTGCTCAGTCAACAAGTGGTCAATAATCTGCCAAAGGTTACGAAAAATCAGTGTAGCAAGTCCAATGAATTCCAAGGAAGATATAGCGATACCATAAGAGACTCTCCCAATGTTTTAACCATGAAAATCTTACGCAAAAATATCCCAGTCAAAATACACAATTTCAGATTCGGTAACAGCTGTCGAAACAACCAATTTATTGCAGCTGAATAATGTCTGATTTATAGCCAGGTCAAGTTTTCACGATAAATAGCAGGCTCGTATTTCTTCTTCAATAACGATAGTTCTCCACGGTTCGCTTATCGCACGAGGGTTCCTAAATAATATCACCCAGGAGGTTTGAGTAAAGGTCGAGTAACAATAACCTATATCGAGGTGAGGCAGTTTTCGCAATAGAGTATTCTGTAGCAATAGTTCAAACGCGACTAGACGGCGCCAGCGATGGACACGACGCCATACAGCTTTACGGAAGGATGTAATGGATAGCTATACCAATAGCCGAAAGTGCCAACACCCTGGAATTAGAAAATCAAGAAATCTATTTTCTATTTCCGAGATCCTGTAGTTCTCGACCCACATCAAACCTTTTTTATTTGCCGGAAAAGTAACTTGGACGTCTCCGACGTGATGGAACGATTCCCTGACATTGCATTATTCAGGTTTGAGTGAGCCTCCAGGGAAATCACTGCAGCAGGGAATTAATTTGTATAAGCTCAAAAGAGAAATATTCGTCTTTGAGTTACAACCGTAACCAAACAAATTGTTTGTTACGAAATAGCTTCGGAATACCTAAATGCTCGTGTTTAGGTATACAATTTATGAAAACCTTGCAAAATTTACTTCCGCGGAGAGGATTTGAATCTACGACTTGCGACGCTGTTCAAGAAATAAATGTATTGTTTTCGCGGGTAACATCTTTCTCCACGAGTAGTTCAAACTCAAAGTAACACACGAAATGCAGTGAAATTGAACACACCTCAGGTTTAAACCATAAACCGGCACCGTTTTACGATCTCCCCATTGCTAGACGATAAACATGTCCGCACACCGGTAGTTACAGACAGAAATAACCATACACAAACAAACAACCCAACTCAGAACAGAGGTTTCAATGAATTATGGAAGTTGAAAAAGTCCATATATTCTTTTTGTAAGGGACACACAGTCATCCAACGAGCTCACGAACCCGGTGTCAGAGTTTTTTAAGCGTCTACTGCTACTAACAGGCCTCTGACATGGTTGTGTAACTATTGCCGTCTAAGTTATCAATGTTATCATAGACAGCAACTGGGACCGTCGGGGGGCTTTTCGAAGCACGAAACCATCCTTTTCTTCGGACAGTCAGGTGGTTCATCCTGCAATGTCCTAACCAGACTGGGATTTAATTCACATAGTGATATCTAAATATCAACTTTGCGAACGCGTGCTATACTGTTTGCGAGTCAATCGAACCCGGAAGCTTTGCCGCAGACAGTCGCACTACCACTGGAGGCCGTCGTAGAGGTTTCAATGTATCTTGAAGTCAAAAAGTCCATTACCGCACAATAAGACCTTGGCCAGAATCCAGGGCAAGAGGCAGCTGACCTAGCAACTGCATCAATCAAATCTAGATTCGATGCGGAATTTCAGCAATTGCAAAATTCAAGTATCACATGTCGAAATCGGAACACGCCGTTACTTGGCGGTATACCGTTTATCGTACTATCAATCTTTACATATTTGGGGAACAATAGTCGGCGTCATGCAGAAAACGTGGCTAATCTTTAGGAGTGTCTATCAAAACAAACAGACACAAAGTGCTTTTATGTGCAAGAACGATAGATTATCACAATGTAACGGTAAAGTTCGTTCAGAAAGTGTTATAGAATGCATAGGGCTGGCCAGCTGCTATTATAACGGAAGCTGGAAATCACACAGGTAGAGAAGAGTTGCCGCTCGATAATGGACTATCGATAGTTCACGATATCGAAAGTATCTCGATAGTCCACGCTATTATCGAAAGACTCGAAAAACTATTGAGAGTATTGATAGTTCAAAATGCAGCTATACTATCGATAAGATACGATAGTATCGATTCAGCCCTGTTCCGTTTTGTCACCAAACGTCGTCGACATTGGCTCAGCGATATCTATTGATGATTTTACTAACTCCTAAAAACCAGTTGTTTTTTAGCTAATTTTAGCGTTATTTTTTAAAACTAATAATAGTATTAATAGTATTGGACCTTTTTATAGTATTGCTAGTTAAACTATCGATAGTATCGATACTATCAGGTCGTTGGAGGACTCGGTGGCCACTCGAAAAGAAGAAGGAGAAGATAGGCCTATCGATTGCACATGGATTGAAAACTATCGATATACTGCTATAGATAGTCTCATCAACACTACTGGAAAGCAATCACACAGGTAGAGTAAGATATACGGTTCATAAATTACAAGTTTGCGACAGAATTATTTGATTAAGAGGCATTAAAGTTAATTTAACTCACATTTGAGTTTGAAACCAGTTTGGAGTTGGAACTAAGAAGTAGAGTAGCACCTTTTTATAGTCGGCGAGTAGAGTAGTCAGCTAAAGAGACGATTTATGGGCTGTAAATTATGATACATTGTGACTTTGTGACATTGAATTTTAATACAGGGTGTAAGGGACAACCCTCAGAATACTGATAGGGTGCATTCAGACCATGAAACTGAATAACTGATAAGAAAATATTTTAGGAGACGTAAGAAAAATATTTACTTCCCATACATGTCAATTCCCATACAATGTATGCGCGAGTCAAAGGCTAGTCTAGTCCGCGAAGAAAAATGAAAAGCTTGTGAAAAAGATAGCTTTTTTCCAAACGTCACCGAATTAATCACGACGGCTATAGCCGACTAGCTAGTCGGGTAAGTAGATTAGTCATCAGTCGGTAGTCGGCCAAAATCATAGTCAGTGCATAGTGCATCTGTTTGATTCCGAAGCTGATCTTAGCGCAGTGGAAGCAAATTAAAGTTATCTTAAAATCTAAAACTAAATGGTCGATCAGCCTCGGAACAACATTTGACTACGATTCGTAGTGCTCTTTACTATAGCTAAATAAAATAAATTTAATGAGAGAATTTTGTTCCGGAAAGTTTCCGGCCGAGAAATTCTTGTTTCCAAAATCTACTTAAACAGGGCCCAGCAACGAATTGCTTACCGAGCAAACGATGATGCCGTTTCTTTGTGAGTTTAAGTATGACAGGAATCAGGTATTCAGGATATTTTAGGAGCGCAGGAATAGGGAATAACCTAAACTCACAGCGCTGGAACATCCGCTCGTTCTAGAACTCCTTTCTTCCAATTTGCACTACAGTTCACAGTTCGACATCACATAATGTTTTTTAACACAAAATAACTAAAAGATTTCTCTCCGAATGAGAAATCGGCCCCGTTGGCCTCCAATCATTTATAATTAAAATACGTAGCTATCGGCAGCCACGACGACGACGAGCGACGACTCAAAGTGAGGTTATGTTACCGGCGACCACGTTGGCCTCAATCAAAAAGCCGAAACCAAAATTCACTTGGTTCACTTCCCCACTGCACAGGGAAGCCATGGCTTGTGGCAAATAGCACACGAGAAAACCGCCAAAACACCTTAATTTTACACCACTTAAAACTAAAATTCGCTTCAACAACGCTAGCGTAAAGATGACAGACGGGGCGGACCGAAAAGTGTTGCCAGCACCGTCCGCTCAAAAAGATACGAAACCGTTTTTGATACGAAACTAAACAGCATCTCTACTATAGCAAGTTGCGGTATTCAGTAAGATGTAGCCTTGAGGAATGTAGGAGCAGACCGCAGACTCGTCGGCGACAATGTCTGCGCGAGTCATAGGAAAATAGGCCGCGGAGAAAAACACTCACCACAGGAAATTGAGTGGGAAAAGCTTGTGAAAACAAGCATGACTATTAGAAGCAAAAGCCCGACTGCGGTTACTGCAAAGTTATATTTTGCATTTAAAGTCGCCATTTTCAATTTATTAAATTTCATGAGAGACAGTGTCAGTCGCGCTGCTGAGACGAATCTAGCAACGCTTAATATGTCAATGTCCTAGCCGTTTGAGCTGTAGTCAGTGTAAAAAAAAATACTTGCCTTACATGCATACTCTCGAAAAACATAACCCTGGAGCCACCAACCGTCCAGCGCAGCTGCGCTGGAATCTAATTATACTGACACTGGCAGAATTACCCTAGACGGGTAGAAGTTCATATTAACAAATTAATAATAACATAACCCTCCTTCTGACGCAGTCGGGTAAAACTACTCACAGTAGTAGGAAAATAAGTGGAAAAAGCTTGTGGACATGAAAGATAGCTGCCTCGTGACGGCTATTTGTGTCTGTCGAAGAAAGCACGCGGTTAATTGGAGAAGCGAAACGAATCTGTCTAATTATTCGTCTTGTAAGAAACTTCCTACATAGTCAGTTCTTTACGGTGAGACAATGTGTGTTTGTTTGTGTGTGCAAACCTATGTTCCCAAATATCTCCAAAACCACTGGTCATATTTTGATGCGGTTTTCAATGATGGATTTGTAGTTTTTTGGTGCATGTTCTTAAATAGGTATTACGGGAACAACTTGCCAGGGGACGCTGCAGTAAACATTTGTTTGTGCAAACCAAAGTTAACAATTATTTAAAAAACCACTGATCTGATTTTGTTGCGGTTTTCAGTGGTAGATGAAGATTGGACTGGAGAATGTTCTTAGCTAAGTAGCTGCAGTAATTATTGTCGTAAGTATTTTCAAAATTTTGATTTTGTTTTCACGTGTTCTTTATTTGAGGTGGCAGATCCACTTGCGTTCACATCTCTTTTGAGTCGTATTTCGCCAATATCTAAGTATATGTATTACAAAGTAATAAATAAAGTAGGTAAAGCAATGTGGCGCTACGCCGCTAGGTACGCAGGCCGAAAGAGAGTCAATTGAGGCTCCAGCAGACTGATAGTCTTCTACAGGAACCAAGGGCGTCCTCTTGATACGATCCGTAAATATCTTCAATTCGGATTTTCCATTTGCAGTTTATGAGTTTACTTCAGCGATTCCTATCAAAAATAGTCTTTGAAAAACTAAGAGAACTAGCAATATAAAATTAAAATTGAAAACAGGTCCGGTAGGTATTTAACGGTTGAAACAAAATAACATAGCCAGTTAAAGGCGCTATCTTCACACATGACGCGTGAAACGTAAGATGTCATCTGTCAGACAAGTGATCCTCGGCTTTCGGCGATGAGACTCGCGTCTCACGGGTGTAGACGGCTTCTCTTTTGTTTCATACATTTTATATGGAAAAGGTTTCGAGCATCGCGACGTCTCACGTCTTACGTGTGAAGATAGGGACTAACTATTTTTATGTTTTTTTTGACCTCAAAACTATATTGTTTAACTTTTGTCTGACGTAAGATCGATTGTCGAATAGCCGGCGGTAGTAATTTACTCGGCAAATAACCGTGGAACATCAACAAGAAATTGCTGGAACAAAAAAGCGAACGCGTCTAAACTACTAAAAATAGAGTTTACAGAAGGTTCACTCGATCCTATTTAGGATTTTCGCGATAGTCACTTGTTACATAGCCAGGGTTGATACTGTCAAAAATCTCGAAGTATAAGAATATCAAAACAGCAAAATCTGATAAAGAACTTCATATGATTCTGAGCCAATTTTAAATACAAGAAATGTGCCGTTCGTGTCAACCATCTTCTTAGTTGCCTTGATTTACCCCTGAGATCCAGGTTATTTCCAGTTACAGTCAGTAAGCGTCAAAATCGTAGCTAGTACTAAGTGAGCCATCTGTATAGGCGCCGTTTCTCTAATTTGCGTCTAAACCCTAGGATTGCATCATTGAAGTGGCGTCACTCAACAATCGTACAAAATTGCAAATTTAAATGTGGACGGAACGGAACCAGTTTTCGATACGCATGAACTTTGCACAAGAATTGATCTTGTTCTAGATCTAGATCTGATCTGTTTATTATTATTTATTTGCCGAGACCATCCTATTCATATTTTTTTATTCTCGTCAATACAGGTACATTTAGATGTTACTGGTATTTTATTTTTAATAGTATCACTTTATAATAGTCCTACTGCTGGGCAAAGGCCACCCCATTCTCTTTCCAGACTTTGCGGTCCATAGCTGTTTGCGAGTAGTTGACATTGATGTAATGAATTTTAAAAGATTGTAATTCATACTAGAACTCTAGAACTACACGCTATTTATCTGACATACCTATAAACTATCACCGACATAGCTTTTAAGCTCCATCCTGAATTCCAGCCATCGATGTCGCGACACACACCGGATTTTATTAGACTCAAAGCCAAAACAAGCTGTAAAACTCAAGAGCTTTACATATTTCCGCCTGACCAACATTCCTAGGACATTCATATATTTGTTCTGCATGTTTTCAAAAATACACATACATACGCAAATCACGTCTTTATCACTTGCGAGGTTGGCAGAGTCAAGACTGACAAATATTTGAGAGGTGTTTTAGAAAACCGTTCACTACAGTGACGCGTTGTCAGCCTGTCGACCAAAATTTTAATATACATGTAACCCTCGAGAACCTTCTTTTGCTACACCAGCGGAAAAGATATGGAATAATGCTATAACTACTAAATCAGCAACATCCGGCTTGAAAGCATATAGAGCTTTTTTGTATACTAGCACATTTATTAAAAAACGTTTCCGACTGTGATGACTTTAAAGTTATATTTTGCGTTAAAATCCGACATTCTGAATTTATGAAATTTAAACATAGCCCGTGTCACTTGCTGTGCAGAGACAAATCTAACGACACCTTATTTGTCAAAATCGGTCAAGTCGTTAGGGCTGTAGGCGCTGTAGCCCATGTAAAAGATTTTTTTGACCACATACATACATACTCTCAAAATACATAACCCTCCTTCTGAGGCTGTCGGGTAAACATACCTAAACCAAGCTTCAGTACAGACTGCAAGGTCGTCGCTCTAAAAACGGGCGAATGGGTTCGATGACCGATGCTAATGTTGAAAGTAGCTTATAGTTACTATCAACTTCTTGTAACAAGATAAGGCTATTTATTACTTTTATAGATGATATTTTTTATACGGTTATTTACAGATTTGCTGTGTGGTGCCGGCTTAGAATGGCATCACCCCATATCATTCCCGTGGGTACGACATCCACGGGAAGCGACTAAGGGATTTGAGAGTTTACGTGTATTGTAATTTTAGGCAACAGGCTAATAACCTGTTACTACGGTGATACACAGTCTTATGAATGACTCTCAAACTTTTGTCAGACGTGGTGGAAATGGTCGTTTTTTACAGCCGTTTACGCTCTGTCTACCCTGCAAGGGATTAAGGCGTGAAATGTGTATGTGTGTAGGTATGTTTGGAGATAAGGCACCGGACCCAATAGCAATCAAACTATGATTGTTCCCTCAATTATTTTGTTGGCTTCATACGATTGTGTCGGTGAGAACAATATTTTATTGCAATGAAACGGATACTAAAATAAAGAGCCATTAAAATAAAAGGGTTTATTATCTTAAAGAAATTTTACGAAATATTTAATGGGCAATAAAGTATTAACTTTCTCGATATAAAAGTTCGATGAAATTGGATGTTTATTAATCACCATACAGGGTGAAAAGGACGGTGTACCGCAAATTTTGCAGGTACGATCAGGCCATGAATCTAAACAAACTGTAACTATGGAGCCAATGGTGAGAAACGAGAAAATAGTCCGCCCTCTCATATATAAATCACGATCAGCTGACTGACTTTGTATGGGGGGCGTCAATTTGTTTTCCGTTTAACACCATAATATGTTTTATTGAGACAGTTGTTCAGTTTCATGGTCTGACCACGCCTGCAAGTATTTTTGCATGCCTTACACCCCGAATTTCAATTATCAAGTTATTCCTACTAGGTGGTTAGTAACTGGATTAAACTATGTAAATTATAGTAGTAAATCAGAGTCCAGACCTAATTGTATCACAGCCTGTTCTGATGTGATATCAAAACACGATTAACGTTTACATGGAAAAGAGATAAATACGTAGTAATCATGAGAAACTAGACATGACACCCGCAATCAACCGATAGTGAGTTTCCACTGCCTTCGACTGTAATTTAATTTCCTGCAAAATGCCGATACATAATTTACAACCTGATAATAAGCAACAATGTATACATACATACATATAACACGACTATATCCCTTGCGGGGTAGGCAGAGCGTTAACGACTGTAAAAAGCTGCCCTCTACACCGCCATTATCTGCCTGCCCTTATCCCAATTTATTTGGGGTCGGCGCAACATGCCTTTCTCTTCCATTCATCTATCAGCCGTCAAATCTTATATCTACACCAGAACTGACAAAAGTTTGACAGTAATTCTGAAGACTGTATCAATATTGAGACAGGTTGTCAGCCGATCGCCTAAAATTGCAATACATATCAACTCTCAAATCCCTTAGTCTTAGGGAAAGATAGAGGTGATGCCATTATAAGCTGGCACCGCACGGAATAATCTAGACACACGGCAGTGTGTCCGCCAAGTTCGAGCGACACACCGGCCGTGGGTTATATTACACGAACCATTTCGGGCCAAGTTCGACCCACCTATAACTCAAAATCTATTTTATCTACGCATATGAAATTTCTAGTATCTGTCGAGATCTACTTACTTATCTAAAATACAAAATTTCATTAATGTACCTATTGTAGGTCTTGAGATATTGACGTCAGAAAATCGCTATTTTTACTATACACTCACTGACTGACTCACTCATCAAAAACCTAGACCACTTCCAATGGTCGTATTGACTTGAAATTTGGCATGGAGGTAGGTCTTTAAGTCAAGGTAAAGGAAAAAATCTGAAAATGGCCAAGTGCGAGTCGGTTTTAAAAATAATGAAGGTGTAAATTCATACCCCTAAGGAACTAAAACAAAAAAATTATCTATATCTTCCAATGGTCATACCGACCTAAAATTGCACCCGACCGAAAACCTTACAAAAATAAATGAAATCCCACCCAAAACATAAATGTGAAAGGCTGCCAAGTTCGATAATATTGGAATCCTTCGCCTATAAAAGAAGTGAGATCTAAATAAGTACCAAGTTCCATACACAGACCTCAGTTAAAAATAGTTACAGGAATGCGCACTTGATTTTCCGCAGTTTGGAAAGTAGATTCTGAATAAATATCATATTAAATACCTAAAATTCTAATACTTACAAAAACGCAAACCTGTTTTTTCAGCAGTTTCCTTATAACATTTTTAAATTTTTTTCTGTACTTTTTAATGATATAACTTGGCAAGTTTTAATAGAAAATTATATACTTGACTCATTGCGTTTAGCAGGTTTATAAATAACAAAGTGTGTGAAAACTTGCCAAGTTATATCATTAATAAGTACAGAAAAAAAAAATTAAAAATGTTATAAGGAAACTGCTGAAAAAACAGGTTTGCGTTTTTGTAAGTATTAGAATTTTAGGTATTTAATATGATATTTATTCAGAATCTACTTTCCAAACTGCGGAAAATCAAGTGCGCATTCCTGTAACTATTTTTAACTGAGGTCTGCGTATGGAACTTGGTACTTATTTAGATCTCACTTCTTTTATAGGCGAAGGATTCCAATATTATCGAACTTGGCAGCCTTTCACATTTATGTTTTGGGTGGGTTGAATTGACTATAATTGCATTTCCTGCAAAATGCCGATACATAATTTACAACCAGATAATAAACAACACTGCACATTATATAATTAAATAAAGCCAGTGCTAGATCTAGGCGGTTTGTCAACAAGCGATGCAGCCCTTTCAACCGGTCTGGCTAAAAGTAGTATTGCCGTGCGGTGCCGGCTTAGAATAGCATCACCCCATATCTTGCCCGTGTCGTAAGAAGCGACTAAGGGATTTGAGAGTAGATATGTATTGCAATTTTAGGCGACAGGCTGACAATCTGTCACTATGGTGATAGGAACACAGTCTTCTGAATGACTCTGAAACTTTTGTCAGACGTGGAATAAATGACCGTTTTTACAGCCGTTTACGCTCTACCTACCCTGCTAGGGACATAAGCGCGTAATATATGTATGTATGTACTGTACTCGCCTTTTAACCGGTCTGGCTAAAAGTAGCAATATGTCTGGTAAAGGGTAAACTTAGCGCAAATGTCACAGAGCTTCACTCATGCATAATTTTAACCTTCAAGTCGACTTTCGTATTGCTTGAATGCATAAAGGAAAAGCTAGAAAGTTTTTCTATAAAACTTAAAGCAATTCTTACTAATGCAAGAAAGTTCTTTTCTTAAACTTGAAGCGATAAAATAGTACAAGATAGGAGTTGAAATTGACATGTTTACAGTGAGGAGGGAAGTTTTTGTTGGTAAATCTGGAAGAGAAAACCTATGCCAGTTTGTTTAATAGTGCTAAAATAACTTAGAAGAATTTGAAGTCTAAAAACAATATGATTATTCTTACGATTGAGAGTAAACTACCTTTTTTAAACCTAATTAAAAACGAGAAATAAAATCTCTTGTGCAACACAACAGGTAAGTACCTATTTGCCATTTAAAAACATTTCGCAATAATATCAAGAATAAAAAAGAAATTACGAAGTACTTCATTAGGTAAATATCGTGCTTATAAATAAAGCCGGTTGTAGTTTGAACGTAAAAGTAATTAATGTTACAAATACTTACACGCCGAATCAACAAAACACGATACTCGCTGTTCAAGTCCAATAAAATAACACAAAACGAACAAAAGTCACTTCAAGAAACAGGTATAAAGTTATAATCCTTCACTGTTTGTTTATATTCAAGGAAAAGAATAATTCAATTAACTTCAGTTCACAATAAGACTGGTATCAACACAGAACGCGTCATATTTCGACGGCTTAGCGATCGTGACTGCCTGCCTGCAGCGGCAGTGTAGCGCTTGCGGTCGCTACACATCGAACGAAGTCAAAACTAGTGAGTGGCTCAACTTTACTCCTAATTGTTCCAGTAAAGTATCTAATTTGGAAATGGGTTAGGTGCGAAAAGCTTTCATGCTTTAAAACAGAACTTATAACCTCTACCTCTTCAACTATTTGCTATAGTAGGTACCTATTTGCTATTATCACCACGCTTAGCATGCAGATTGGTGAGAGCATTACAAGATATCTATAATAGATAGGTTTAGCGATCGTGACTGCAGCGGTCGCTACGCCGCTACACATCGTACGAAGTCAAAACTAGTGTGTGGCACAACTTTACTCATAAATATTCCAGTAAAATATCTAATTTGGAAATGGGTTAGGTGCGAAAAGCTTTCATGCTTTAAAACAAAGCTTCCAACCACTACTTCTACAACTACTTGCCACAGGTATCTAGCGAAGCCATTCATTTACTGTGGTACTTATTAGCCATACTCACAACACAACGTTTGGCATGCAGATTCGCGAGAGCAGTGCAAGATATTATGGATAGTCGCTGCTGCTTGTTCTCTGGATTTTTATCACTGAGTCCCCTTCTAAAAAAACGGGTAGAATCGAGACGATGTTAGTCTAAGCCAGCACCACACGGCAACTAGCTCTACCTGACTCTTCCTGCAAAGATTGAATTCCCGCATCTTGCAATTTGATGATCGTTTTGTTTTTCGATATTTAAAGAACACCTTACAAATGAGGCTGAGCTCCTCAGTTTGAATGGCTGCCAAATAGTTATTGGTCCTGCCAAATCGATACCGATGGTTCAAGTGAAAAACAACCAATCTCCTGTTGGCTAATTTCGTCTGGACGTTGACGAGCCGTATCGCGATCTGGCGTCGCCGGACGCTTCTGGACAAATGCGAGCCATTTATTTCGCTTCCCATACATACAAGGTGTAAAAAAAATAGGTACAGCAAATATTTACAAAATTGAAGAGCTTTCTTCGAGGAACATAGGTCGAAAAAGAAAAAAATATTGTTCCACTCGTAAAAATAATATCGGACGTATTTTAAACCGACTGCCTCAGAAGGAGGCTTATGTTATTCGAGAGTATGTATGTATGTGGACAAGAAAATACTTTTTCACGGGCTACAGCCTACAGCCCAAACGGATAGTTGGATTTTGACATACGAGGTGTCGTTGGATTCGTCTCAGCGGCGCGAGTGACACTGGCTATATTAAAAATTCATAAATTCAAGTTAGCGGATTTTTATCGCAAAAAACAACTTTGAAACTACCGCAGTCGGATTTTTGTATTTTAATACATCAGCTTGCTTTACATTCTGTATACGCAAAGGCGATTTCTTCGAGGTTAATCTGTAGTTGAAATATGACCAAGCTTCCATTGCAGTAACATTATAGTTCCCTTCAACGGATGTGACCGATTTACCTACAAGAAACAACCACAGATAATTGCTAACTATTCTGAGTGTTCTCGTATTTGAGATGAGCTCTTGAATCGTTCGCATAGCTTTCGTTCCAAGTGGTTACACCGTTACACGAAAACGTAATATATCGGTCAAGTCAAACGCACGCGAGCTATCAAGATCTAGTTATCATTTGCAACGATTTGCTGCGTGTCCGGAAAAAAAGTAACAACTATATATATTCTTGATATTCTTTGATATTCTTTATCAAAGAAAAATAGTTGAGTGGTCTTCTAGCTTACCAATTGGTAGAACACTCAATAGACTGATCTATGACATCCATCAGTATCAATTATCTATACATACTTACATAGTATATAAAATGAAGTTGCTCTTAGAGGCGAGAGTCTTAGCGTTTCTCTGTCTGTCGCTCTGTTATGCACGGACAGTACGGCTAACTCCTAAACCACGCAACCGATATATGCCGGAAAAATGTCTCATTCCGACGGGAAAATGATAAACAGCGGGTGCAGCCGCTGGGCAGGCCGCTAGGACAAAATTAAATGGAATTGTGACTCATCCACATTTAGATTTCACACATGGTGCACAACAGGACAGTTAGCAGGAAATCGCAATGGCGTTACCGCAGAATGCACAAAATTAGACCAGCGCGACCAACTTATGTAGAAAGTGGATTTGGCTGCTAATTTTGTTAATGACTTAATAGGCAACTAATGGGCCGTGGAGTCGGATTGATGTAATTGGTTCATTGGTTTAAAACTGTTTGTTCTGTGTTTATTGCGTACTTTATTTAAGTTACTATTTCTTTCTATCGATATCTCGCAGTGCTCTGTTTTCTATACTTTCTCCACCACCTAAAAGTAGTCTGGAAGAGATAAGGTCGCTTTTGCGCATACTAACTCAGTTTCGTGATCTGAATGCACCCAATATCAGTGTTCGAAGAGTGTATCTATGTATGGTTCAGAGACCTTGCATGGAACAGAAAGGTGTCTGCAGAAAACACAAATTAGTTTAAAACAGATTGCACAAAAATAAAATTAACTGAGAAATCAAAACCTGAGGACAGCAAGATACAGGCATAATCAGTTGCTACAATTGCTGCCTGTTTATACATAATAATTTAAGAACCACTCCCTATTGGTCAGAAAGTGTTTCCGAGGATTGTTTTGGCTCTTGTTTTAGTTAAATAGGTATTCTTTTTGCAAAGTACTTGAATCTGTGTATTTCGGGTGGAGCTGGGTTGGCAGTTAATATGACCTAGATAGGTCTGCGGCGCGTCGGAGCCTGCGGACTGGACCGCATAACAGGGTCGACGCAGCACGCATGCACTGGCCGTGACATACAAACCGCGCGGCTATGACGCTCTGCCTACCCCGCAAGGGATGAAAGCGTGTGTATTTTAGCTTGTTATGACCTAGATAGGTCTGCGGCGCGTCGGAGCCTGCGGACTGGACCGCATAACAGGGTCGACGCAGCACGCATGCACTGACCGTGACATACAAACCGCGCGGCTATGACGCTCTGCCTACCCCGCAAGGGATGAAAGCGTGTGTATTTTAGCTTGTTATGACCTAGATAGGTCTGCGGCGCGTCGGAGCCTGCGGACTGGACCGCATAACAGGGTCGACGCAGCACGCATGCACTGACCGTGACATACAAACCGCGCGGCTATGACGCTCTGCCTACCCCACAAGGGATGAAGGCGTGTGTATTTCAGGTGGAGCTTGCTTGTTATGACCTAGATAGGTCTGCGTCGGAGCCTGCGGACTGGACCGCATAACAGGGTCGACGCAGCACGCATGCACTGACCGAGACATACAAACCGCGCGGCTATGACGCTCTGCCTACCCCGCAAGGGATGAAGGCATGACGTATGAGTGTATTGCTGGTTGCTAGCTTGTTATGACTTAGATACTGGGGTCTGCGGACTGGACCGCATAACAGGGTCGACGCAGCACGCATGCACTGACCGTGACATACAAACCGCGCGGCTATGACGCTCTGCCTACCCCGCAAGGGATGAAGGCGTGTGTATTTCTGGTTGCTAGCTTGTTATGACCTAGATAGGTCTGCGGCGCGTCGGAGCCTGCGGACTGGACCGCATAACAGGGTCGACGCAGCACGCATGCACTGACCGTGACATACAAACCGCGCGGCTATGACGCTCTGCCTACCCCGCAAGGGATGAAGGCGTGTATTTCTGGTTGCTAGCTTGTTATGACCTAGATAGGTCTGCGGCGCGTCGGAGCCTGCGGACTGGACCGCATAACAGGGTCGACGCAGCACGCATGCACTGACCGTGACATACAAACCGCGCGGCTATGACGCTCTGCCTACCCCGCAAGGGATGAAGGCGTGTGTATGTCTGGTTGCTAGCTTGTTATGACCTAGATAGGTCTGCGGCGCGCCGGAGCCTGCGGACTGGACCGCATAACAGGGTCGACGCAGCACGCATGCACTGACCGAGACATACAAACAGCGCGGCTATGACGCTCTGCCTACCCCGCAAGGGATGAAGGCATGACGTATGAGTGTATTGCTGGTTGCTAGCTTGTTATGACTTAGATACTGGGGTCTGCGGACTGGACCGCATAACAAGGTCGACGCAGCACGCATGCACTGACCGTGACATACAAACCACGCGGCTATGACGCTCTGCCTACCCCGCAAGGGATGAAGGCGTGTGTATTTCTGGTTGCTAGCTTGTTATGACCTAGATAGGTCTGCGGCGCATGTCGGAGCCTGCGGACTGGACCGCATAACAGGGTCGACGCAGCACGCATGCACTGACCGTGACATACAAACCGCGCGGCTATGACGCTCTGGCTACCCCGCAAGGGATGATGGCGTGTGTATTTTAGCTTGTTATGACCTAGATAGGTCTGCGGCGCGTCGGAGCCTGCGGACTGGACCGCATAACAGGGTCGACGCAGCACGCATGCACTGACCGTGACATAACCGCGCGGCTATGACGCTCTGCCTACCCCGCAAGGGATGAAGGCGTGTGTATTTCTGGTTGCTAGCTTGTTATGACCTAGATAGGTCTGCGTCGGAGCCTGCGGACTGGACCGCATAACAGGGTCGCCGCAGCACGCATGCACTGGCCGTGACATACAAACAGCGCGGCTATGACGCTCTGCCTACCCCGCAAGGGATGAAGGCGTGTGTATTTCAGGTTGCTAGCTTGTTATGACCTAGATAGGTCTGCGCCGGAGCCTGCGGACTGGACCGCATTACAGGGTCGACGCAGCACGCATGCACTGACCGCGACATACAAACCGCGCGGCTATGACGCTCTGCCTACCCCACAAGGGATGAAGGCGTGTGTATTTTAGCTTGTTATGACCTAGATAGGTCTGCGTCGGAGCCTGCGGACTGGACCGCATAACAGGGTCGACGCAGCACGCATGCACTGACCGTGACATACAAACCGCGCGGCTATGACGCTCTGGCTACCCCGCAAGGGATGATGGCGTGTGTATTTTAGCTTGTTATGACCTAGATAGGTCTGCGGCGCGTCGGAGCCTGCGGACTGGACCGCATAACAGGGTCGACGCAGCACGCATGCACTGACCGCGACATACAAACCGCGCGGCTATGACGCTCTGCCTACCCCACAAGGGATGAAGGCGTGTGTATTTTAGCTTGTTATGACCTAGATAGGTCTGCGTCGGAGCCTGCGGACTGGACCGCATAACAGGGTCGACGCAGCACGCATGCACTGACCGCGACATACAAACCGCGCGGCTATGACGCTCTGCCTACCCCACAAGGGATGAAGGCGTGTGTATTTTAGCTTGTTATGACCTAGATAGGTCTGCGTCGGAGCCTGCGGACTGGACCGCATAACAGGGTCGACGCAGCACGCATGCACTGACCGCGACATACAAACCGCGCGGCTATGACGCTCTGCCTACCCCACAAGGGATGAAGGCGTGTGTATTTTAGCTTGTTATGACCTAGATAGGTCTGCGTCGGAGCCTGCGGACTGGACCGCATAACAGGGTCGACGCAGCACGCATGCACTGACCGTGACATACAAACCGCGCGGCTATGACGCTCTGGCTACCCCGCAAGGGATGATGGCGTGTGTATTTTAGCTTGTTATGACCTAGATAGGTCTGCGGCGCGTCGGAGCCTGCGGACTGGACCGCATAACAGGGTCGACGCAGCACGCATGCACTGACCGTGACATAACCGCGCGGCTATGACGCTCTGCCTACCCCGCAAGGGATGAAGGCGTGTGTATTTCTGGTTGCTAGCTTGTTATGACCTAGATAGGTCTGCGGCGCATGTCGGAGCCTGCGGACTGGACCGCATAACAGGGTCGACGCAGCACGCATGCACTGACCGTGACATAACCGCGCGGCTATGACGCTCTGCCTACCCCGCAAGGGATGAAGGCATGTGTATTTCAGGAGGAGCTGGGTTGGCAGTTATGAGTGACCTAGATAGGTCTGCGCCGGAGCCTGCGGACTGGACCGCATAACAGGGTCGACGCAGCACGCATGCACTGACCGTGACATACAAAACGCGGATAGCTTGCCGAAATAACGAAACAGAACAATATTATTACCTTACTCTGATAAAGAATGGATCCCGAATCGGCAACATTGTTGTTTGCCTTTCTATCATATTATATGACATATGAGCAGGATGTCAACCGTGTGATGCCGGCATAGAATGTCATCACCCTATATCTTTCCCGTGGGTGTCGTAAGAGGCGATTAAGGGATAAATTCCTCCAGGGGTTCAATCCCTGGATGAATTTCGCAATCGCATTGCAACATCTTGCATTGCGCTCACCAACTCGCCTGTTAAGTGTGGTGAGTAATAGGAGGTTTTATTTTTGGAAAAAGAAAAAAAAAATAGTATTCTAAGGTATCGATAGATGGCGTTGAACTTACTACGTTACATGATTCCAAAGCCCGTAAAATTGCAAAAAAAAATGCACTGACACTTTCGTTGGTCTGTGCGGTCGTGCGGTCTGTGCTTTGATCCCTTGTTCGTTGGTTTCGTGATAGCGTTCCCAGAAGCCGAAAAAATCTGGGGGCACGGCAGTGCCCCCACCAAGTCGAGCTGAAAGCGGCACGGCCGTAACATCCTTTTCTCGAACCAGTTCAAGCCATTTTCGACCCCCCTATAACTCCCTTGTCGATAAGTTTAGAACCCTCATTTTAAAATATTTTATCAAGCACTGCATAGACACGATAAATTTCAAATTTCATCTAATTTGTACCTGTGGTTTAGAAGTTATAGTTAGTCAAAGTTTCTTAATTTTCTGCCTGACTGACTGACCGATCATCAAAATTCTAAGGTACTTCTAGCAGACTGAGGAGCTTCAAATTTAGAATACAACTTGTATTTAGTGTATGAATAAAGGGAAAACTCTAACATTCTGGAAATTCGGTTGCAACCGCATAATTAACTTTGTATTTCCATACAAATGTATAGGATTACAAAGTTAACTTTGCGGATGGGCTTTGAGGAAGTTTGTATATGAGGCTCAAGAAGTAGTTCCAGTAAAGAGAAAGACTAAGATTTCCTACAAAAAGAAATGAGATCCCACCAAAAACATTTACTTGTAAAAGTACCAGTCTCGCCTCTCAGTTCTTCTACTGTAAAGTTGTGAGATCCATGTGATGCCAAGTCGGTTATTGATTTATTCAAGGACTACTTCAGGAACTTTCATCTTAAGCTATTGCGTAATTAGGTAACATACATCATCTTTTAGTAAACATATCGATATTTAAAAACTTTTGTATTTACAATAACTAGAATGACTTGGCAATCGCACACTATTTGCTTGTGAGATACGATGGTCTGGTGCGATGGCCGGGTCATTCTAGTTATTGTAAATACAAAAGTTTTTAAATATCGATATGGTTACTAAAAGATGATGTATGTTACCTAATTACGCAATAGCTTAAGATGAAAGTTCCCTGAAGTAGTCCTTGAATAAATCAATAACCGACTTGGCATCACATGGATCTCACAACTTTTTACAGTAGAAGAACTGAGAGGCGAGACTTGGTACTTTTTACAAGTAAATGTTTTTGGTGGGATATATATTTTTCAAAGACATTACAAACCTATGGACTGGCTGTACCCTCTGAATGTGCGTGAATACCTAAACAATGTTGGACTCATAAAATGGCGGATTTCTGTAGGGTTGTAATCATTTTGGACCCAAAAATCGATATCGATAGTTGGTAGGTAGCTGCCAACTGCCTTATTGGGATAAGGGTAGGAAGATGATGATAGTTACGACGGGCATTATGCCTACGCAGTTGTGATATTTTTTGTGTACCTTACTACTGTAATATGCTTATGCTGTTGTGAATTTTCATTCACTGTTTTTTGTGTGTAGTAAATAAATAGTTAAAAAGAAAAACAAGTTGTCGGGGTGAAAAATAATAATAATAATCAAACAAAAACCAAAAATAATAATTTATCTTAACAAAACACAGGTTGAATTTCTTGTGGTATTCCAGAATTTTTCCTTTTCCTTCCACTTTGTTCCTGTTGCTGCTCAGTCAAAACAGACCTATCATTTTCCTTAGCTTTTACCAAAAAGGGGTTGGCAAGGCTTCTTCACGTAGGCATAATTTATCCAGAGTTCTGTTATTATAAGACTCGACACCAAAATACAGGAGCATGTAAATATTTTGTCCATGACGTGGATTTATATTTTCGGTGCCAATAATATCAAGCCATTTCCTTCTTCTAACTTCATTTTTGTTATCTGTAAAAAAACAAGTATATAAAAATAATTTAAAGATCTAAGTTTTTGTTGTTATTTTGGCACATTATAACTTTCTGAATTGAACTCTCAAGATTCATTATCTCCTTTCATTCTTACGAATTCTGGCAAAATATATCGATACCGTGACTTCATGTACTACCCCAACCCTAGCCGACGACCAGTTTGTATGAAATCATTATCGGCAGAAATAAAGAAATTAATGATATATTGGGGAAAGAATTGTTTATAGTTTGCTGCTATTTAGCGAAAAATAGCAGCTCGTGGCTTTTTATTACATGTTATCTTATAAAGTTCGAGTAAAATAGCAGATTTGTGTACTTACGTGTGCAAACTATTTTCAGGGCGATTTTTATTCCGACGCACGCCGCACTGTATTAAAGAACAACCAGGCATGATGTCATTTCCTTAATGTAATAAATAATAAGAGTATTATATCACTAAAAATGCACTGCAAAAATAATATTTCAAGAAAAAAACGAATAAATCACACTTTGTTTACAAGACTTTGACACTTGACGTATCATAAATTGTTGGCACCATAAAATGGCGAAACAGTCGCGTTCGAAAATTAAAGGGATCTGACAGACAATATTTCATCTCAATCTCCTTACAGAAATCATTTGAGAGAAAAGGAAATAACATTATTTTTCGACATTCTACATTGACAGAACAGATAAGTTCTAGTCATATTTTTCTTTTGTTGGCTTTGATGCAAGCCATAGATAATGATGCAAGCGATGTGACAGTGACATACTAAGTTACGTTTCGTTTTACTATCTCGTACATCCAAATAAAGATAAAATTAAGTGACGTTCCGTTTCCTGCAGTAACGTACCAAGATCAGCGCCATCTATCTAGCGGCTAGGAAAGAGTTTAAAAAAAAAAGAGTGAAAATTTCCTATTGAGTATGGCATATATCCCCCTACTAGGGGAAGGCCCATGTTCAGCAGTGGACTTTATTGTGGCTGTTGTAGTAGAGCAGAATGTCAATATAATGTTGTCAATTCTGGATCCAGTAGTCTAGTAACTAACGTCACAGCTATTCGGATTGACCCATGAAGCTGAAAATCGGCATGTAGGTACTTCTTGACCTCTTGATCAAAATTAGACATGGAGCCCAGCGGGCACCACCCCCCTTAACCATTTACCATCCCCCCTCCTTTACATGGCGTAACTTTTGAAGTAATTGACTTGGAGGGTAGTTTTTATTTCATATCGTGCGTGACATCTCACTTGAAGCTTATTGTGCCCTCAAAATTACCCTTCAGGCCCCCCCGGGGGACCCAAAAGCCCGAAAAGTGGGGTGTCTCGTTCTTATATGAGATTTTCTTATTTTCAAGCTATCGACTCCCAAGAGGTATCAAAAGTTGCGTAATTAGACACAGATTGCAAACATCTTAATATATCTTTAAATAATATTTATCTTTAGGGCTCTATCAATCGTTAAAGTGTTGTGACTACGAAACCAACATATTATTTTTTTTTTATGTTCGGCAAAGCCCTAAAGATAAATATTATTTAAAGATATTTTAAGTTTTTTTGCAATCTGTGTCTAATTCCGCACCTTTTGATACCGCTTGGGAATGGATAGCTTGAAAATAAGAAAATCTCATTCAAGGACGGGACACCCTACTTTTGGGGCTTTTGGGCCCCCCGGGGGACCTAAAGGGTAATTTTGAGGGGCAAAATAAGCTTCAAGTGAGATCACTTGAAGCTTATTTTGCCCCTTCAAGTGAGATGTCACGCACGATTTGAAATGAAAACTACCCTTCAAGTCAATTACTTCAAAAGTTGCGCCTTGTAAAGAAGGGGGGGTGGTAAAAGGTTAAGGGGGGTGGTGCCCGCTTGGCTCCATGTCTAATTTTGGTCAGGAGGTCAAGAAGTACCTACATGCCGATTTTCAGCTTCATAGGTCAATCCGAATAGTTATAACCAGCTATTGACGTTAGTTACTAGACTACAGCGCAAATTGCATTAGTCGTGTTGAACACCGAAATCCACGAAAATTTTGAACCCTAGTTTCCTAGCGCTTATCATACCAAGAACTACGCTTGTTAAACACACCAACGATCAAAAAATTAGAACACGTAACGTACATTGTCACATAACTGAATTCTCACAGCAACATTTCGCGTTATGCGCAAGAAAACTTACGAGGACGATTTACGATTAGATGACATAGTTGATTGTTACTCGACTGCCTGAGAAAAAGGGTTACTTTTTCGATAGTATGTGTGCTACTTAACTTGCATACTTACTCTCTGTCGTATGTTTGTATGTATGTGAACAATTAAATTCTTTTCATGGGCTACCAGACGGACTAGCCGTAGTTTTCACATACGAGGTGCTACTTAACTTGCATACTTTCTTTCTGACGTATGAAAGTACCTATATGCATGTAATATATGTGAACAATTAAATTATTTTTCATGGGCTACCAGATGACCTAGCCGTAGTGTTGACATACTTGGAGTCATCCTTAGATTAGTCTTTAGCAGTGCGAGTGATACAGGCTTATTCATAAATTCAGAATGGCGGATTTTACAGGCAAAATATGAAAAAGATGTGAAATTACCGCAGTCGGGTTTTAGTGTTTTAATGACTATGGCTTGTTTCCACACCGTTGTATGGTTGTATGGAGTAAAAAATCAATACGTACATACACATTGTTACAGTTGCAATTGCAACCTATTGTGCAGGTGAAAGTTCATATCAGATAGTTTGTTCCGCGTTATCGTAACCGTGTATCAACTTTACGAGAACAGTTTTTATTAATTGTTACAGCGACCTCAATTGTCGACGGAATCTGCATGTAAAGTTTTAAACTGCATTGTACAACCGATGTGGCGCAATTGTAGTGCAACTGTTGGGACGCAGAAGGTTTTGGGTTCAATTCCCTTACAAAGTTGATATTTATCACTTTGTATAAGGTCCTATTAAATTCACTGCAAATATTTTAGGGGCAAATCAAATAAAATATAAGCATGTACTAGGCATTATTTTAAAGAAATCTACACGCAAATTTTTGAGAAAATTGCATTTAACTAAAAAAAACGTAAAAAGTGCACCCTGTTTGTCTTAGAAACACACACTTCGATGAATTTAAATTACGCGCCAAAAAAAGGTGCCGTGTTTGGTTGGTTGTTAGTGTGCGTGCCGTGTAAGTGAATCCTGTCTACGTGGCGGAACGTCAGTCGGGTTAGTCAAAGGATGTTCAAATAATTAATTAAAAAGTTGAAAAAAAAAATCTAGCGTGTAGATTTTTTTTAAATGCCTTAGATGTTTTTCCTATACATATTTACGCATGCCCTTAAAATATTTGCAGTGAATTTAATAGGACCTTATATATTTCTTTCCAGTATAGATAAGATATTGCAGGCTAAACCACCGAAAGAAAAGATGGTTCCATGCTTAAGAGGGCACGTTGAACCATCGGTCCCGGTTGCTGTCTGGATACTTAGACGGCAGTAGTTATACAACCATGTCAGATTCCTGCTACTTGTATTAGGCGGTAGAAAATCTCTGAAACCAGGGTCGTAGGACGACTCGACCCGATGAACCACTCGAAAAGAAGATGAAGATGCGGAATTTGCATGTAATTTATACATGTATGGGCATTATAAACAAAGACTAGAGCGTACGGAAAATTATGTTAGCAAAGCAATAGAGCAAGAATTAGTATTATTCTGTAATTATTAAGGTAATGAGATGACTGATCGATCAGATAAATCAGACGTAAGCACCTTTTCAATAACTGAAAAGAAAAGAATGCAGTCATTAGCATTTTGAACGAGCAATACCTCAGCATTTAGGCATACATATCAAGCGTCATTTTTATCCGACTGCATAAAAATGAGGGTTATGTTTTTGGAGAGTATATGTATGTATAAGTCGATTTTTATAACTGTGCGTGTGGAGCTGTCAAAATATCTATGCCCCAAACTCCACATAGAGGACAAGGAAAGGACATAGGACGTAGGGCATGACGCTTGACGTTTGACATCGCGACGTTTCCATACAAAATGTACGAAAAAGTAATGACAAAGGCACACACAAGCGTCGCCAAAGCGTCGCATCTATGACAGCTAGCGTCAAAAACTAAGAAGAATATTTGACGATCACTTGTCTGTCAACTGTCATTCTTACGTCCTATGCCCTCGTCTTTTTGGTGGAGTTTGCGCCTATGAGTTTTGACAGTTTTCCCTAGTAATTTTGACAGCTCGACACGCACAGTTATAAAAATCGAGTTATATTAATTTAAGTATTGAACCGGGTCTATCGCGATAATTATTTAGGTAAACCTTTATAATTTACCTGTGTCCCCTTAAATTATAAAGGTTTACCTAAATAATTATCGCGATAGACCCGGTTCAATACTTAAAATGTGTGAAAACAATCGCGAGTGCTTCAAAAGTTATCGAGTTATATGTAGGTATGTATACAAGAAATTCTTTTCACGAGCTACAGCCCAAACGGCTGGGCTGATTTTTACATGTGTGTTGTCGTCTCAGCAGCGTCTATTAAAAATCCATTACTTCAAGATGGTACATTTTTATCGCAAAATACAGCTTCGAAATTACCGCAGCCGAGTTTTGTTTTATGATCCATCTGCTTCTTATTTATCATTTCGAAGTTGGGAAGGATAATGATTATTAGTTCTATACATGCATAGCTGAAGTTTCAGAATCGTGTAGTGGCACTTTCTCTTGGATCGGATCGGCCGGATTCTGTAGCAATTACCGAGCGTCTTCTGTGCGCGTGCGCATCCCAAACCGACCAGGAAATGTGTTTCAGAACGTGAACTACTTATATTCGTTCACCTCCTTACCACAAAATAGAGATTTCACAGAGGGACAGCTCGCTTTTTTTTCCCCGATAATTTATTCCTACACTCTAGGGTTGCTACTTTTTCTTTCTGGTTTTATGTAATGCGGTATCTGGATCAAACGTACATAGGTAGGTACATTATATCAAACTTACATAATGACATGCTAGGTATACAGAAATATTTACACTTGCGAGTCGTCATTTGGCCGTCCACTCACACTGAACGCTGTTAGCACTCGCTAATAGCCGATTCGAAACGGTTCGAGATCGCGCGTAAACGACGGCGTGTAGTTGTGTGGGTGAGTGTAGCGAAGTTTCCTTGTAGCCGTCTCTCTGTATTGTGCGCCCGCAAACACTTACTTTGTGTCCTTACTCACAGAAATAATAACTATTTCTACACTGAACATTTTTACATTTACGACCAGAAATTAGTAGGTATAACTTCTCGAGTTTATGTCCAATGCGATCACGTATGACTTTATCAATATGTGATCGTGCGCGTATTTCGACGATTTTATTATCCAAAGCGCTAATAGAGACACAACCAAATACTAACAAGCAGATGTATTAAAAATAAAACAGAATCCCGACTGCTAATTGTAACTTTAAAATTGTTATTTGCGATTAAAATCCGCCATCTTGAATTTATGAATTATTAACTAAAGCCCGTGTCACTCGCGCTTGAATTTAGCTTTACGGAAATCATCATCTGCCTGCCCTTAATCCAAATTAGTTGGGGTCGGCGCCACATGTTTTGTTAGAGTACAAAATACTACAAAATCATGTTGCATAAGAATTTAGCAATGATTTATAACCAGCCGCCTGCCTGACGTCAAACCTCTTTGGGAATGCTATTGCAGGTGGTATCACCGCCACCATGCGGTTGACCATACTCGACAGATATTCAGCCGAGATCAAAAACTCGCCCTTGAAACACCCTGCGTGTACTAGGGGTGGATGGGAGTATTCTTAGCCGCTACCACACACACAGAAAACCGATAAATGCCATATAATAATTGTTTCTAATCCCCACAAATCCATCAATAGGCGTTAAAAAGTGCCATAATTTAACAATAGCTTTCTCCTTCATTGTCTGATAGCGCCCATGGGAGAATGGCTTCGAAACGGCCGAGAGCCGTGGATAATGCCATTAAATCACTTTCCATCGTATTTATGGAAACAAAGCGGATATCTTCAGATCGATCTGAAGATTAAACGAGCGATTCGACCCGGCTCGATATCGCTTTCTGGTAAATTATGCCAAAGAGTGAAAGAATCTGTAATATGATGTAACTGACTCCTTAAAGACTCCTTACACATTCTTAACCTATTCAATATTATTTATTACCCGACTGCCTCAGAAGGAGGGTTATCTTTTCCGAGAATATGTATGTAGACAAGAAATTTGTTTTCCCGGGCTACAGTACAGCCTATACGGCTGGGCGGATCTGGACATGTGAGGTGTCGTTAGATTCATCTATCTAAGAATAGTATTTCGAGCACGTATACATGTTGCTATAGTTGGAGAACCTTTGATACCGAATGGAGCGAAATATACGACTCGTTTCCGTCAACAAATTAAAGGGATTCGTGCCCTGATCCTGATACAAACAATCGTAAACTTTTGTGTGCGACCTGTAAAAGGCGTTAACAAACGGCTTGTATATAGAGATGGGTCGGTTGGGGCAAGTTTGGCAGATTTACCGAATATAGTATCGTCCTAATATTAGGTCGAAAAAAACGTATCCTTCTATACATCATCATTCATCATCATCATCTTCCTGCCCTATCCCAATTGCTTGGGGTCGGCGCAACACGTTTTGTTGAACAAAAAATCCTTCTATACCTATATATTTCATAGTAAATTGTTATGTCAGTCAAGACAAGGAGTGAAGCAGTTTTTTTTGTCAATGTGTCTAATGTGAAAAGTAAGAGACATAGCGAGCTGAGTAGTCCGATGCGAATCAGAGAGTATTTCGTAAACGAGTAAAGGCTCGTAATTGTTTCATATACACATGGATTCGGCCGAAAATCGGTACAGCAAACTTTTTACCGAATATTCGGACAAATTTTCGCATTCGGTGAAACCTATGTTTGGCCCATCTCTAGTTGTTTATATAGTATTTAGTGGAATTATGTGCTTAACCTCAACGTTCGATGTAATGACCGTACTAATTCTTCTAAACGGTTGTAACCTTGACAAATCAGGTCGTCGACTCATCGCATCGGAAAACACGATGGACGTTTGAGGCCAATCACGACTGGAAATCGACAGACTTGTACTGTAACACAGCGAAAAAATGGCTTGGCTTGCACTCAGTAGTGTGGAAACTACAAACAAACGCTCGAAACAGACGCGCGACGCCGCTTGCAAGGAAACTGACCGAGTCTGAGTCTCTCCCGGGTGAAATGTTCTCCGAATGCTCGTGGAAAGGGAAGGTGTTTTGCCATAGTAATAAACTAGCCTTTGTTACTCAAAGGGATAATGCAGTTTATAAACAGTGAAAGATTATTTTATAATACTAGAACTAGATGGAAGGAGAAGAGGGAGGCCTTTGCCTAGCAGTGGGATGACGTAGGCTATATGAGATGAAATGAGAGACTATAACCGAAGCTAAAACCCTTGCGATTCAACAGAAACGTGTCGAGTTTCTTTACTTTTACATCTATATACTGTGCTTGTAAATTGTAGATACTCGTAAATATCGAATGTGCAGCCGTAAACATTAGAGCCAATAACCATCGCTTTGAAGCCAGTTTCTAGTTTCTAGTAACTAGCACCAGTAATCACTAAAGATCGTGTGAAAACTGAGAGCTGGTTGTGCCATATAATGCCGGGTTAGAAAAGAATCACCCCATTGCTTATTCCCAGGTGTCGTAAGAGGTGGCTTAGGGACTCGAAGGTTTCATGTGTAGTTACAATTTCAACATCTACGTGAATGGCCTGATCGAGGAGCTGAGGGACACCAGAATTGGCTGTCACGTGGCGGGTACTTGTACGAACAACTTAAGCTATGCCGACGACATGGTGTTACTCAGCCCCTCGATCGCAGGCCTAAGGAAGCTTCTGTCTATTTGTGAGCGGTATGCTATGGAGCATGGCCTCAAATACAATGTAAAAAGACAGAAATGCTTGTGTTTAGGTGTGGAAGAGGTCCGGAGACGGTGCCCTCGGTCTATCTAGATGGAGCTCAGGTGCGAAGGGTGGCTGTGTTCAGGTACCTGGTAGCGGCGTGAGTTAATCCCGAATTTAGTCAAAATACTTCGGATCGTCATACCGGTACCAAATTTTAGTATGTTAATAAACATGACATAAGCTCTAGAAAACCGCCGGGAGACAAGCTGATGAGGGCCTGTCTCCCGCAGAAATGACGTCATCAAGATGGCGGCCGCCGCATTTAGAAAACTGCAAATTGTTTGAAAACTTTAAGTTGCATTGTCATGTGCATGGTATCAAATGAAAGCTAATTAATTGTTCTACATATTTGTCTTGAACTACGACCAGGTACATAGCATGATTTTGAAATTAAAAGACTTTATGTAAAAAAAAAAGCAGCGAATAGTTTATTTGTGTGGCTATAGAATTCAAAATATTCATTTTTAACAAAAGTGACATAGAAGAAAAGTAACGTTCAATGCAATAGCTACAAAAATCTAGAAGCACTTTCTTGTTCGGATAAAGAGAACTTAAGTTACACTGATTTGAGTACAACGCTGTCTCTTTCCGCGCCACGACTATTTGTTGTATATGCACGGGTATGGTGACAAATATAAGATAAATAATTGTTCTGCATTATTCTTCTGAAGCACAACCAGCTACATAGCATACTTAAAGAATTAATATTAAAAAAAGAACATTGAAACCTATTTTTTGTGGGGCTATAGAAACTCAAATAATACTTACTACGCTGACACAGCGACCTAAATTGGATTTTGGCCTCCGCTGCAACTGCACGCCACACTTTCCTGTTCTGCGCAGTTTGCTTCCAATCAGGCTTTTGGAGTGATTGCAGATCCTTCAGAATTTGGTCAGTCCAGCGATATCTAGGTCGTTCGACAGGAACTCCGAAACAGGTTAGAGGCTTTGGAGGTCAAAAAATGCATTGAAAAAGGCTGGGAAATTTCCGAACCCGAGCGAGACACACTAAAGAGGTGAGACTTAAGATCTTAGGGTGAAAGAAACTACACTGAAAGAGAAAATGGTGGACACAATGATGCGAAATAGATGTAGAAGAAAGAAGCGGAACAAGATAAAGAGTGGCAGGATAAAAACGATAAATTGCACACAAGATGAAAGAATACAATAAGAAATGCAAAAGGACACTTCCTAGAACGCAGTTGGAGAAATAAAGACACCAATCAGATCAAGTTAAATTCGTAAATTTTATCAGGAAATAAGATTGGTCAAGAAAGGATACCAGCCCGTCGGTCAGTTTCTTGAAAATGACGAAGGAAACCTCGTTTCTGACACGGAGAAGCTGAAAACTGAACGGTACAAATATTTTAAGGCCCTGCTAAATTGCTCGCTGATAGTTTTCAGTCTAAATTAGCGAGATATATGTGAAGCGGAAAGCTATTATGCACCTGAAGAACAACAAATGTCCAGGGATTGACGACATGCCGGTAGAACTGTGGAAGTATGGCAGAGGAGCACTACAGTCGCAAATGAGAATATTGTTACTCTAGAAGAAAGAAAATCTGCAAAAAGAGTGGAATATGGGAGTTATCTGCCCGATTCACAAAAGAAGCTCTTGAAATAAATTCTCCAACTATAATGGTAGGTACCTATCGCGCTACTCCCGACTGCCTACAAAGTACTGTCTTCTTGTCTCTCGTATGCTTTTGAAGTGGACACAGGGCTCAAACAAGGAGACGCGCTATCATCTATGTTGTTTAACTTTATGCTCAAACACGTGGTCCAAAAAGTTCGTTGATGGAGTGGAGTTAAACGGAATGCAAAAAATAATAGGTTATGCCGACGACCTGGCCCTTATAGGTAAAAGTGCTGCAGACGTGAGAGCAATGGCCAGTACACTGGAGGAAGAAGGAAGAAAAGTAAATCCCACGGTAACCCATGGCAAGACAGAGTACCTCCACATGAGAAGATTCAAGAGCGCCAAGACTAAGAGAAACAACCTTATAGCCAATGACACCTCCTACAAAAGGGTGAACAAATTTAAGTACGACGAAATCAACATTCGCGTCCAGAATGCCCCAAGGTACTCAGCAGCCCTGCACAATGTGTTGACATCGAAACTTGCAGGATAACAAGGGTTCGTATTTACAAGACCGTCATATGACCTTACCTTAAGGCCTAATAATGTACAGATGCCAAACATGGACGTTATCCTTGACGGAGGAAGAAAAGCTCTTAATATAGGAAAACACTACGGAAAATCTTGAGACCAACTCAGAATGAGCATGACACTTTTAGAAATAGAAAAACAGGGAGATAGAGAAAATCATCGCCCAATACCATCGGGGAGAGTGAAGCCGATAGGCTGCGCTGGCTGGCTTGGCCACGTCGAGCAGATGGAAGGGGTCGGCCGACGGGCAAGCGTCGTGTCGGACAACCTACGTATAGATATCGCTGGACTGACGAAATCTTATTTCCTGAAAATTTGCGAATTTCACTTGACTAATTAGTGTCTTTATTTCTCCAATTTTGCGTTTTAGGTGGTGTCTTTTCGCATTTCTAATAGTATTCTTGCATCTTGATTCTTGTGTCCACTTTATCGTACAACTCTTTATCTTGTTCCGCTAGGATTTTGTGATTTCTCCTTTCTTCTACATCTATTTCGCATCATTGTGTCCACCATGTTCTCTTTGAGTGTCGGTTCTTTCTCCATAAGATCTTAGTCTCACCTCTTTAATGAGTCTCATCGGGTCGGTGTCCCATACGAAGAG
The DNA here is from genome assembly GCA_024500475.1 of Phthorimaea operculella. NCBI lineage: Eukaryota > Metazoa > Arthropoda > Insecta > Lepidoptera > Gelechiidae > Phthorimaea > Phthorimaea operculella. Next base: position 101,826 of record JANFCV010000446.1, read on the forward strand.
AGAGAGAACGTGTCTCGGGTTCGGAAATTTCCCAGCCATTTCAATGCATTTTTAGACGTCCAAACCCTCAAACTTGTATCGGAGTTCCTGTCGGAAGACCTAGATTTTGCTGGACTGTCGGAATTTTGAAGGACCTACACTCCAAAAGCCTGATTGGAAGCAAACTGCGTAGAACAGGGAAGTGTGGCGTGCAGTTGCATCGGAGGCCAAGATCCACTTCGGGTCGCTGAGCCAGCGGAGTAAGAAAGTATTATTTTAGTTTCTATAACCCGACAAAAAATAGCTTTTAAAGTTTTTTAATTGTTGTAACCATGCTATGTACCTGGTTGTGCTTCAGAAGAATAATGCAGAACAATTAATTACCTTTAATTTGACACCACACACGTGCATATACAACAAATAGAAGTGGCGCGGAAAGAGACAGCGTTGTACTCAAATCAGTGTAACTTAAGGTATCTTTATTTGAACAATAAAGTGCTTTTAGATTTTTATTGCTATTGCATTGAGCGTTACTTTTCTTCTATGTCACTTTTGTTAAAAATGAATATTTTGAATTCTATAGCCACACAAATAAACTATTCGCTGTTTTTTTTTTACATAAAGTCTTTTAACTTCAAAATCATGCTATGTACTTGGTCGTAGTTCAAGACAAATATGTAGAACAATTAATTAGCTTTCATTTGATACCATGCACATGACAATGCAACTTATAGTTTTCAAACAATTTGCAGTTTTCTAAATGCGGCGGCCGCCATCTTGATGACGTCATTTCTGCGGGAGACAGGCCCTCATCAGCTTGTCTCCCGGCGGTTTTCTAGAGCTTATGTCATGTTTATTAACATACTAAAATTTGGTACCGGTATGACAATCCGAAGTATTAATCGGCTAACTTACGGGACTATGGGGCACATGCTGACGGAGGACCTCAGGGATGATGAAGACATCGAGCGGGAAAGAAGAGCGCTTGCTGTTCGGTGTAATATGCTCGCACGTAGATTCCACAGGTGCACGTCTGACGTAAAGAAAACCCTCTTTAGAGCCTACTGTCAAAATATGTATACGTGTCACCTGTGGATTGCGTTTAATAGGCGTTCATACAGTACCATTAGGGTACAGTATAATGACTCATACCGTACCCTGATGCGTTTGCCAAAATACTGCAGTGCGTCGAGCATGTTCGCCGACGCCCGGATCCCTGACTTCTTCGCCATCATGCGTGCCAGGCTTGCCTCGTTTTTGGAGCGAATTGGTTCATCCCAAAACGAAATTGTTCGAGCCATGTATGACTCACTGGACACATCCATCCTTCGTTACTGGATGTCTTCGCATGGCAGTGAGAATAAAAAGTGACTATTTGTGAAAACTGACTCAGGCGTTTGCAGTAGCAAGCCTCTTTTGTATTTATTATTATTTTTAATATTGTTCGAATAGTAGCTATTGTAATTTTAATTTTAATAATTTTGTTACTGTTGTAGCTTTTCTTTCTTTTTAATATGGGTCAAGAGCCTGAAATAAACGATTATTATTATTATTATTTATTTATTATTTAGGCGACAGGCTGGCTGTTTCTGTAGTGGTACATGATTTTTCTCAAATACGTCAGAGACGTGGCGACAGTGTCCGCATTTTTGCGACTGTATGCCTACCTAGTAAGGAATCGTGATATTATGTATGTAGAACGAAGAAAAGGAACACGGGCAATTATGAAGAGTCAGCACTAGTTTGGCAGTCGAGGGGTCCCATCGCAGGGCTCGTTCTCTTGGGCGCAAACTCCACCAAAAAGACGAAGGGCATAGGACGTAAGAATGGCAGTTGACAGACAAGTGATCGTCAAATATTCTTCTTAGTTTTTGACGCTAGCTGTCATAGATGCGACGCTTCGGCGACGCTTGTGTGTGCCTTTGTCAATACTTTTTCGTACATTTTGTATGGAAACGTCGCGATGTCAAACGTCAAGCGTCATGCCCTACGTCCTATGTCCTCTCTGTGGAGTTTGGGGCTTGGACGCTATCGGTCGACGCGCGTGGACCGATGTTTATATTATAAGCGATCCAAAATTATTAAATTAAGAGTATTTATTCCGAAGATTTAGTGTCAATAGTAGTTGTGCTGAATAGTTCCAGGAACTACTGCAGAAAGTTCTGGACACAAAGGAGATGTGGCTAATTATAACCGCGCCGGACTCCGCGTTCCAGACATGCCTGCCGCTTGCCGACTTGCACCAAAGAAAACAACAAGCCGTTATAAACATACAAGTCTATAAATACACACATACACGACTTTATCCCTTGCGGGGTAGGCAGAGGGATTATAACCGCGCCGGACTCCGCGTTCCAGACATGCCTGCACTCAGACGACTGCCTGTCGCCTGCCGACTTGCACCAAACAAAACAACAAGCCGTTATAAACATACTAGTCTATAAATACATGCATACACGCCTTTATCCCTTGCGGGGTAGACAGAGGGATTATAACCGCGCCGGACTCCGCGTTCCAGACATGCCTGCGCTCAGACGACTGCCGGTCGCCTGCCGACTTGCACCAAACAAAACAACAAGCCGTTATAAACATACATACAAGTCTATAAATACATACATCGACATATCACTCCTTTATCCCTTGCGGGGTAGGCAGAGGGATTATAACCGCGCCGGACTCCGCGTTCCAGACATGCCTGCGCTCAGACGACTGCCTGTCGCCTGCCGACTTGCACCAAACAAAACAACAAGCCGTTATAAACATACTAGTCTATAAATACATACATACACGCCTTTATCCCTTGCGGGGTAGGCAGAGCGATTATAACCGCGCCGGACTCCGCGTTCCAGACATGCCTGCGCTCAGACGACTGCCGGTCGCCTGCCGACTTGCACCAAACAAAACAACAAGCCGTTATAAACATACATACAAGTCTATAAATACATACATCGACATATCACTCCTTTATCCCTTGCGGGGTAGGCAGAGTGATTATAACCGCGCCGGACTCCGCGTTCCAGACATGCCTGCGCTCAGACGACTGCCGGTCGCCTGCCGACTTGCACCAAAGAAAACAACAAGCCGTTATAAACATACTAAAAAGTTCAAAATCTACTTTTCTTATTCGATTCTGTAGTACAAATTATGCGCAAAACTCATTCTTTGCTCGTGCGATGCGTAATTATAATACTAAACTGTTCGATATTGATATTTTCTATTTATCTTTAGCTCGTTACAAGAAAAGGGTAGCAAATGTGTTATTGAATCAAAATGTTAATTCTTAAACTGTATAGGTGTCAACTGAGTGAGTGTTTTCTACCGTTTTATGGCTAAGTGATTTGTTTGCGATGAGTTTACTCCTTAGGTTTACATACATTATATAAAATTAACATTAAGGAAACTCCAGGTCTGTTTAAATGCATATTAATAAGTTAGCATATAAGATTCTTTGAGACTGTTTGTTTCTAAATAAAAAAAAATACTAGTCTATAAATACATACATACACGCCTTTATCCCTTGCGGGGTAGGCAGAGGGATTATAACCGCGCCGGACTCCGCGTTCCAGACATGCCTGCGCTCAGACGACTGCCGGTCGCCTGCCGACTTGCACCAAACAAAACAACAAGCCGTTATAAACATACTAGTCTATAAATACATACATACACGACTTTATCTCTTGCGGGGTAGGCAGAGGGATTATAACCGCGCCGGACTCCGCGTTCCAGACATGCCTGCGCTCAGACGACTGCCGGTCGCCTGCCGACTTGCACCAAACAAAACAACAAGCCGTTATAAACATACTAGTCTATAAATACATACATACACGCCTTTATCCCTTGCGGGGTAGGCAGAGGGGTTATAACCGCGCCGGACTCCGCGTTCCAGACATGCCTGCGCTCAGACGACTGCCGGTCGCCTGCCGACTTGCACCAAACAAAACAACAACCCGTTATAAACATACAAGTCTATAAATACATACATACACGACTTTATTCCTTGCGGGAAAGGCAGAGCGTTAACGGCCGTAAAAATACGGGCGCTATTGCCACGACTGAGAAATATTTGAGGGTCGTTTAAATCGTGTATCACTACAGTCAAAATTGTAAGACACATGAAACCCTCGAGTCCCTTAGTCGCCTTTTACGACACAGTATGGGGTGATGCTATTATAAGCCGACATCACACGGCGTGTTACAAACTTACTACAACTTACACGTACTTATTTATATTCTGCACTTACGTGAAACTGATTTAAATCAAGCGTCTAGACAGGCCATTAATAAAAGTCAAGTGCACGTTAGCTATTAGAAGACGGAACTACTGTAGGTAGTTGTAGGACTCGGAAGTAGAACATTAATAATAATAACCAAGATTGACAGCAAGTTATGAATATAGCCATAAAGCGACAGCTGTAATCATAACACCTACAGGTTTCCAGAGAATGAATGGAATAATATTCATTCATGCCGGTTTAGCTCAATAGAAAATAAGGAATTACATACCCCCCACTATATATCCACATATCAAATTAAATTATCTGATTCTGGCAGATTTTAACCATAAGGATAGTATAGCCATTAGCAAAAATAGTACTGACTATAAGTAATCGATTAGGTTCAATTCAAACTGTATGTTGATAATTTTTCTTTTAAATCTGCTAAAGTGGTTTTTTTAAAAATAATGTGCAGAATATACAACACCAAGCCGATTCGGCGCGTGCAGCGCGGATAAGTGTACGTTCACTCACTTTAAGCCCGAAGACAGCTGTTATTTTCGGGTCACCATCATACAGCTTGACGTGGTGCTGACATTTTCGATGTCCCATAATCAACACCGCATGTCCCCCTCGAAAATAAGCTGATGTCTGGCCTCTACCAATCGCATCTAAAGTTGCCCATTGAACGGTTCAACGTATTTTGGTTATTTTTAGTAACTGTACGAAAATCCAAAATAACTTGATCTTTTATATTGGTAAAATCGTAAGCTGTCAAGATGCGACATTAATAAATATCTCAGAGTCGTCCATGCGACGACCGGATAAACGGAATTATACCAACACACGAACACGTTATTTATATGGGGAAGCGTGATTTATGCTACTTTTGAAAAGGAAAGTATCTCTCGCTTATTTTCTAGGATACTGACTCAACGAACAACTCGATAAAATCTGGTAAGAGCAAGAGCCTCATCTACTAGTCTACCTAGCGAGAGTTTTTAATCCACCTAATACCTGACTAGATTAGAATTCGGAAGTATCCCGCCAGCACCCTTAGATCGCCTAAACCCTTTAGATCGTATAAATATGCTCAGACCACTAGACTAGCTACTAAGTACGGTTTGAGAACCGCCAATCATACGCAAGTTTGAGTTCATCATCACTCCAACAGCTGAGATAGCATACAAATGCAGGCCTTACTAATTTATAAAAAAAATGCAATAATAGAAAGTCAATGATTTCTGCTACAACGAAGTAAAGTAGGCGCCAGAGCGACGACCCTATAAATTCCAATGGTTTCTAACAATAAGTCGTAAATCCAGGTCGACTATACAAACAGGAAGGTCACACAGGTTTAATGACTGAAGTGTACACTTCCTGATTGAATGCAATCATTGGGAAACTAGCACTGAACATAGTTGGGGTAAAAGTTATTCGCTCTATCTGTATTTTCCATTTTTTGACGTATTCAAAAAAGGTAGCATAGCGGGACTGGTAGCATACCGGTCCTAAGGGGTAATCACGAGTAAAATATGGACAAATCTTTTGAGTGGAATTAAGAGTACAAACCTAAATCTTGTAAAAACGAATATAATAGGTAAATCTTGCATTTTATTAATTGTTTAAAGAAAAACTTACTCAGTAAAAATTTATTCGACGGTTTTTTTTTACCTGCTCTGGCATTGAACGGAGTCTAGAAGTAGGTACGAGTACAATATTCATCAGGTCCCCTCATAGGTCCACCAGTAGCCTCTAAGGAAAGGACTATCCTCCCACATCTGTGACACATCTCATCAGACGTGCGACGCGGGACGTAAGATGGCATCTGTCAGACACAAGTGATCGTCACCCGCCATCGATATGCGACGTGCGTCCCACGTGTCTGTTCTGTTTTATACATTTAATATGGAAACAGTTTCAGTCTCGCCTGTGGAGTTACTGTATAGCATTGAAAGGCGTCTACAAGTTGGAACGATTTTTCATCAGGTCTTACTGTAACAGTTGACTGTCACGAATGCTCTATAGATTCGCATTGTCTTGTCTTGTTGAAGGCTGAACGTGATGATAAATTATCAGTCCTCGCAATCTAAATCGCATTAATGTTTGCCCTTGCTAGATTCAAACTGATGATACTATTGTCATTAAAAATAGTCACGAAAACAATCGTCAAAATAAAGTAATATTTTGTGGTACTAGCTTAGAATAGCATCACCCGGCAGCCCATATCTTTCCCGTGGGAGTAGTAAGGATTTGAGAGTTGATGTGTATTGCAATTTTAGGCGACAGGCTGACAACCTGTCACAATCTTCTGAATGACTCAACCTTTTTTCAAATGTGGTCTAAATGGCCGTATTTTGACAGCAGTGTACGCTCGATTACGATATAGGCGGGATATATCTATGGATGTAAAATATCATACTTCAAGATAACTTGATGGTATGTTTGCGAATGTCGTGAGCGTTGCCAAATCGTTCAGTCATAAAACGTACATAAATAATATTTTCACACAATTTCGCACATTGCCTTTTTGAGTAGTCGACCGTGCAGAAAGTGAGGATGTCTTTTTAAACAGCTTTAAACATATTGATGTTGTGTAACAGTTGTGCAAATTCTATCTTCCTACATCCGTCAAGTACCTACTGGCGCCTTCAGGGTCTGAATCAGAGATGGAACGAATACTTTCGAATTTAGTTTGGAAATAGCCGAATATTCGGTTATCAGCCAAAGAGTATGTGTTTCTTTACAGGCTACTTACATCGACGCAGTGAGCGTAAACCACTATTTTGCAAAAAAAAAGTGTTAGTGTGTTTACGGTATTCAGCCGAAAATAGAAATGGCGAAAAACAAAGAAATGACCGAATAGGCTCAATAGTTGACAAGTATATCTTGCATCCCTAGTCTGAAGAGTATGAATCATCGCAAACTGTTACTCTACGCCCACGCACTCGCACCGTAAATAAACAAAATAAGTGGGTACCTAATCTTCAAAGTGAAAACAAGATTTAATGATAGGCTATGGCATTTGTCCAAAGAGAAAGTCCTGGTAAGCGTTTATGGTAAAGGGCTTTTGGTATTCAATGCACAAACGGTTTTGTACATCTGAAGGGCTTTCGTAACTGTTGCCTACACTGTTTTCTTTCAAGATATGTACAGGTGTTTTACTCGCTACATTAGGAAATAATATGTACTTTCTACTACCTGAAGGTTTGTTCTTATGTAAGGTTTACAGTAAATGTGTTACATATACTTGTGCAATATAATGTACGGTACTCTGTTTCTCCACGGTTTTGCGACATGTCGAACGACTCATCTGATTGCACATCACACAGTCAGTATGTAGGTAAACATAATCTTAACAAAATCGAGATGAGATAATAATTCCAGTGCAAATTAATTTCATCGAACTAGAAAAAGATCGTTTACCGTTTACCTACGTACATTGAAGGCTTTGAAATAAACAAAAATAAAATGCTCTAGGCATTCGAATTTCTTTGTTAAGGCAATGAATAATGTCGAAGCCATTCTTCGGGTTATTATTATTAATCGCGATACTCAACAAAAGCAGCTATAAATGAAGATTCATCGTTTAAGGCATTCTTAAAAATACTTTATATTCTTGAAATTGATATTTTAAAACCTGCCTACGCAACGTAATCTATTAACTTTAAATGCAGAACCTACTAAAAGTAATTAATCCACCGTTAGCTAGGGTTAGCTAACTAAAAAGGAAAGTTATGCGAGCTAGTCTAGTGCTAGCTGATACTCCTGGTAGATCATTTTTTTATTACCCTTATCGCAGATCATTTGGGGTCCGGGCAACGTGCTTTGTTAGAGTATAAAATCATGTAGAAAAAGGATTTGGCAATGTTTACCGGCCGCCTGCCTAAAGTCAATTCTCTTTGAGAATTCTGTTGTAGGTGGTATCACTGCCACTATGCGGTTGACAATAGTCGACAGATATTTAGCCGAGGTAAAAATCTACGTCTCACCTTTTACGAAACACCCTGAGTGGACTAGCGGTATTCTTAGTAATTATTTCTACCACAGATGTTGCACGCGGGCAAATAAAAAGGCACAGACGAAGGGATGAATTTATGTATTCAGCCAGCATTTTACCGATATCGTAAAGATAAGCCATGTTTTTTATATCAATGTATTCAAATACCTACATCAGCCGGTCGCAAAAACGAACGTGTGCGTGAATCTGATAAAAAGTGGACACGGCTGTAAACAAAGCAAGACTTTCTCATGACCAAATAATAACCTGTAAAAGGAAGTATGTGAAACTTAATGTATGCAAAGCTTACAACATAATATTAAAATTCAAAAACATGGGACACAAAGATTTTATAAACATCAAAGGACTGCCAAAACCTGGTTCTAATATTCTTGACTGAAAAACGAAGTAGGTAATATGATTTTAAAGCTAACACTTTTATTTCTGAGTTTAATTTTCTTGATCTACAATGTTCATGAGTTTGTTTGATTTGATAGCGCATTTCGGATCTTATTTCGTGAATCAAGAGTACATAAATTAGAATTTTATTACTTTGGGGAGCCTTTTGTAATAGCGTGCTATCTAAATACAGGGTGTTAGGGACGGTGTACCGAAAACTTTGCAGGCATGATCAGACCATCAAACTGAACAACTTTTACTATGGAGCCAATGGTGGGAAACGAAAAAAAATTTCCGACCGCCCATACAAAATTCACGATCAGTTGACTGACTTTGTATGGGAGGTCTGAATTTTTTTTGAGTTTCCCACCATTGGCTCTATAGTAAAAAATGTTCAGTTTCATGGTCTGAGCACGCCTGCAAAGTTTTCGTTACACCGTCCCTAACACCCCGTATATCATCAATATTCTACTTTTGAAGGAAAAAAATACAGCGCGTGACGATTAATTGGGAAATTCATGGGCAATTAATATCGTTGGCGAGTCGGATTAGTAAATCATATAAAACAGTCGTGGCAGTTCGCGTTTCGGCGCGGCAGTTATGGACGAAATATGCTACGTTCCATTCTACGCTGAAAATAGGCCTTAAGTTGCGTCACCACCGTCGCCCTTAATCACGCACGACATGCGGAAATCAATGTGTGAAATAAGAGCAGGCAGACTTATCCTACTGTCGCGCATTTAGGTAGTCCATCTGTTTAAAATAACGACGATTGGTAGCGGCTAAGAATTCTGCCACCTATCTACTAAAGGTTTTTCGTAAAAGGACACGTAAGACTTTTTGAACTTGACTACAAATTCTGCCAACCATGATCAATCGTATAGTGGCAGTTATACAACCTACGATAGCATTCCCAAAGAGGGTTAACGTCAGGCTGTCAGCTGGTCGTAAAATTATGTCAAATCCTTTTGCAGCATGATTTTGTTCAAACAAAACATGTTGCGTCGACCCGAAGTAATTAGAATAAGGGCAGGAAGTTAATGATCTGTTTAACATAAAATCACAATAAGATACCTACCTATTTTATTTTGTAACGGTTCTTCTGCTTCAGTCAAGGCCAGTTAAGAGGGGCGTCGCCAGTACTCTCTCTCTATCTCTCTTCGTGTGGGGCATCAAGTCAACCAATGACCTGGTGGACCCTGGAGTCAGAGTTTTACCACCATCTTTTTTTAGACTATCACATGGTTCAGACTGCAATGTCCTAACCAGACTAGATAGACATTCTACAAGTGCAGAGTCATGTCTGTAATGGGTCCCAAATCCCAATTCCCACTCTGCTTTATCATAGTACCTATTTATCATAAACTACCATACTTCTACTATTCTGTACTGGGATTCCATAATTTTGGATAAAATTATACTCCATTTCAATATATGTCCTGGTAGGAATATATCTTGATGGAACTATATAGTTGGGTGTGTACACCGGTGAAAATCGGAAAATACGGCTGATGCTTATTACAAGATTTCCTTTCGAAAGGATTGGTCTTAAAGACGCATGGAGTCATTTAAGAAGTGGGGCCACCTCAATTTTTAATGTAATTTTTTAAAGTAAAATTGTCCAGTTTCTTTAGGGTTTCATACAAAACATCATCAACACACCTCTATTTTACCCATTTAGGGGGCGAATTACAAATAAATAAAAATACATGTACTTATTTCATAGTTTGCCATTTATAATAACTGAACAACATTTCAGCAACATTTATCAAAGGAATAAAAAGTTACATACAAACTTTCATCCCCTGTTTTACCCCCTTTAGGGATGAGTTTTTATGAAAATTATGTCTTATAGCTCTTTCGCACTATTTTGACATCCTTTGCGGAATCATTTAAGTTCCTAGGTTATCTGTGCGTTGATATTTTACTATCTTTTGATCACTTATTCTTGTTTTTCATTAACATAAAAAAAATGATTTTTATATGTAATGACCCAAATTTTATTACGGAATTGACTTTTTGAGATATGATTTAATCGAAACTGATACCAAACATGACTGACTAAATCGCTCAAACAAAATACACTTCCCATCACAAAAATCGAAACACCTCGGTTTTTCTTGTTTTTGGCCGAATTAAACACCAAAAAGTATTGTTTGCATTAAAAAAATATATGACTGTGTAGCTGGCAGTTTGGTCTTTTCAGTGTGTATAAAAAAATTCAAAATTCAAAATTGGAACTCCACCTGTTTGTTCTGTAAATGAGATGAATGACTGAGACACGTTTGCAGTTTGCGCCTTTTAACGATTCATAACATTTTCAGCATTAAAATTTAGAGCTTGTCTTAGCTTATCTTAAAACTTTTGTTTTTTTTATTGTTTACTGGGACTTTGGATCGCCTGAAAAAAGAGAGATTTTATCTGAATCATGGGTATTTTGCCCGTAGAAGCCGCCCAAGTGGTGACATTGCCAAATTTTGGACTTGGTCATCGTCTTGTGGCTGAAAGTTTGCATTTAAGCCTCACCTCTGTTCATAAAGCTTACAAACGCTATCAGAAGACTGGTTTGTTTACGCGACGTTCAGAATCTGTCGGAAATCGGGTCAGTTCTGACCGACATGATCGAATTAATGTTATGAGTTCTTTGCAAAATCGACGCCTTAGCGCTTTTTAACTGCGCCAAAAGCTATCAAATGTACAAAAGGTGGCTAAAAGTGGCTCTACAATCAGAAGAAGGTTAAAGGAACGTAGACTGGTACCGCAATAGCCAGGAAACGGGCCCAAATCAACTGCAGACACGAAGACAAACTCTGTCATGCCGTCGGCGCTGATTCCTTCCCAGACCGTTCACGAACTGTCACCATAACTGACCTTTTTATCAATGCAGCATAGTGTAAAGCATTTTTAATCCCTTCTGTAAGCCATAGTGCTTCCGTGGTTGCCATTCAGCGTAATTCTACACTCAGCAGAAAAGAGGAATTTTGATTCACTGGGTATACGACCAGTTTAGGTGCTCACTTGCAAAGTTAAGGCGCGCTATTTAATTGTCTTCAGTTGATTTGGACCCGTTTCCTGGCTATTGCGGTACCAGTCTACGTTCCTTTAACCTTCTTCTGATTGTAGAGCCACTTTTAGCCACCTTTTGTACATTTGATAGCTTTTGGCGCAGTTAAAAGCGCTAAGGCGTCGATTTTGCAAAGAACTCATAACATTAATTCGATCATGTCGGTCAGAACTGACCCGATTTCCGACAGATTCTGAACGTCGCGTAAACAAACCAGTCTTCTGATAGCGTTTGTAAGCTTTATGAACAGAGGTGAGGCTTAAATGCAAACTTTCAGCCACAAGACGATGACCAAGTCCAAAATTTGGCAATGTCACCACTTGGGCGGCTTCTACGGGCAAAATACCCATGATTCAGATAAAATCTTACTTTTTTCAGGCGATCCAAAGTCACAGTAAACAATTAAAAAAGCAAAAGTTTTAAGATAAGCTAAGACAAGCTCTCAATTTAATGTTGAAAATGTTATGAATCGTTAAAAGGCGCAAACTGCAAACGTATCTCAGTCATTGATCTCATTTACAGAACAAACAGGTGGAGTTCCAATTTTGAATTTTGAATTTTTTTATACACACTAAAAAGACAAAACTGCCAGCTACACAGTCATATAATTTTTTTAATGCAAGCAATACTTTTTGGTGTTTAATTCGGCCAAAAACAAGAAAAACCGAGGTGTTTCGATTTTTGTGATGGGAAGTGTATTAAAACTGAACTTTAAACCCCCCCCCCCTCCCGCCACCTGCAGCAAAAATCCAGGTGGCCCCACTTCGAAAATCCATCTCAGTAATCTAAAGATTAATCGTGCCAAAGGAAATTTTATTATACCCTTCAGCCATATAATTAGAGCTACACATGCCACTAATATGTATAGACAAGCTTTTGTCATTATTGTGGACAATTTTAAGTGAATAACTACTGCTCACCAATTGGTTTCATTGATACAGACATTAAAAAGTCCACAATTGATAGAGTAACAACATTGAGTATTTAATGAAGAAATTGTTGTAAAAAATTGCTTTATTCTGACTATTTTGTAATAATTTTATTTTAACTATCTGCCAATAGTTACTTCTATAATATGTAATATGTATGTAGGAAGAAAAACTCTTGACTTAGAATACGGCCTGCAGAAAATCCTCCTCTCTTTAGGCTCTGAAGGCATGTAGGTATGTATTTATTTAGCAAAATTGTTCCACACATGTGTATCACGGCACCCCCAGCAACTTCATGTGTGTTGGCACTAGTGACTTTTTAAATGTTTATAAACATTGTATCAGCAAAATTTAAAGTTGTATTTGTTTTGGTACACAGTTTAGCAACATTGTCAGCTGGTACAAACAATGTTTTTAATAATGTTGCTATATCAATAATTATGCACTTTCAATAATTCATCCAGGTCTGGGTATTTGGGGCGGGGTTCCCTGTGATAAATGGTGTGTAGCATTCTGGTAGCATTCCCTATCTATATGGTTATGGGTACCTAGGCTGTTGCACTGAGCCTAAAAACTCTTAAGACTCTAGCTCTACCATTTAAATAAACCTGGTAAATATTTCATGGTTAGTTGAAGTCTTCATCTTCTTATTCTAGTAGGAAACCAAGTCATCCAACAACCTGATTAAGCCTGGTTTCAAAGATTTCCACCTCCTACTGCAAGTAGCAGGCCTCCTACATGGTTGTGTACCTAATGATTGCCGTCTAAGTGATCATAGACAGCAACTAGGACTGTCAGCTTAAGATGCCCTCTGAAGAACGAACCAATCTTGCTTTTCAGACAATCAGGTGGTTCAGCCTGCAATGTCTTGACCAGACTAGGAACAAACTTTGTGAGTGAGCCCATGGGGAATTGAACCCAGAACGTTGTGCGTCGCAGGCAGTCGTATTAACCACAGCGTCACATCGGCTGTCGGTTCAAGTGTGGAGGCTGTAGGTGCTGCAGGCGGCGTAACAAGTTCATCCTGTTAGGCGCAGACCTTTTTGGACAAAATACTGGCCTGTGCATAGAGCTCATCTGTGTATGACTTTGACTGTGTCAAGTGTTGTCGTGTCACAGTGATGTGAAAAAATACTGTCAACAAAAGTCTCTAGGTGAAAACACATTGTTGTAAATAAACTCGAGAAAATAAAATTCGCCAGCGCTCTTTTGATATTATAGTTATATTTTATTAATAGGTCACGGACCCGCTAATATTTGGGCGAAGAGTCGCGAACAATTTTTTCGAAGATGGATTTTACGACGAAAATTGATATTGGGAAGCTGGCCGGAAAATCAAACTGGACGACGTGGAAATACAAAATGTCAATAATGCTGGAAGGGACGGAGAATGCAATGGCAGCCGTCGAGGGCAAATTGACTCCACCAACTCCTGTAGAAGGCCCAGAAGGTGACGCCGCCGTAACAGCTTATAATGCGGCTTTGGCCAAATTTAAGAAAACTGAAACTGGCGCTCTTCTAATGCTGACCACAAATATGTCAGAAGACACCTTAACCAAAGTAATGAGGTACAGGAAGGCATCAGAGGTATGGCAGGAGCTGCACAGATTATTTGACGGGAACACGGGTGACAGGGCATACACGCTGTGCATGGAATTCTTCGGCACAAAACATGACAAGGCAGATGACATCGCGACACATATGTCAAAGCTGAAAAATCTGTGGAACGATCTTAAAGCTGAATTATCCAAAACAGACACAACTGCGAAACTACCCGAAATGTTCTTAATATGCAAGATTCTTGATACTCTGGATGACCGGTTCGTCAATTTTAAGTCAAGCTGGCTCATGCTGAAGCAGTCTGAAAAGACAATTGACAGTCTGACGAGTCACCTCTGCACCTATGAAAGAGACTTAGGCAGTCAAGAGACCACTAGAATGGAAGCCCTAGTGACTGCACCGAGTGGATATCGCAAATGCAAGGACGAGCACCTGATTTGCAACTATTGTCATGCAAAAGGACATAGAGTTCGCAAGTGTAAGAAGTGGATTGGAGATGGGAGGCCACCCAAACCAGTACAAGGCACGTCAGGCAAAAGCTCAGAATCCAAGCAAGTGCAACAGATCTCACTGATGGTGAACGCTTGCTCCAGTGCGAATGGTCAAACTCAAAATAGAGACAATTGGTTTGTCGACAACGGAGCAACTACACACATAGCTGTAAGGAGAGACTTCTTCAAAGAGTTCCATGAATTCGACAAAGACCACACTGTTACAACAGCTGACGGAACCATAATTCCTGCCGTAGGAAAAGGCTCTGTAGAGGTCGAAGCGAAGGTCGATGGCAAGAGGGAGAAGATAATGCTCCGAGATGTGTGGCTAGTACCAAGTCTGACAAAGAACCTTTTCTCGCCGCCGCTGCACATGACAGAATGCAGAATAGTGAATTTACGTCAAAGATTAGAGAGTGCAAGTTTGACGTAGAAGGCACGACAAGAATTGTCGGCAAAAGATCGGCGTTTGGTGGACTGTATGAGCTAGAAATGAAGACAGTCACGTCAGTCAAGCGAACCATAGAGGTTAACGTACCTAAAAGAAACGTAAGAAGATGAGCAAGAAAGCCTCAAGGGCATGCTCATAGGCTACGAAGTGTTCAAAATCTCCACTAGTAGGTATGCCCCTACAATCAGAGGGAGCTGAGAGCGGAGATTGAAACATCTCGAAACAGAGCCTAACGTGAAAACTGAAGACCATGAACTAGCTCTAGAGGAGATAGAGTATTAGATCAAGTTCATGAAGACGAACACAGCATTGAAGATCCAGAAGCTTCAAATGATGTGATCATAGAATCAAATGAGGAAGAGCTAGAGATAGCGGAACCTCGCTATAATTTGAGAGCACTCAATCAGGAAAGTGGATGCAAAGAAGCACACTTCCCTACCGTGGAGCCGTTGAGTCAATTGATTACTTGATGGCGGAACGCGCCTAGATATCGCTTATGCCGTTGGAGTTGCATCTTGTAAGCTAGAGTCTCGAACTAAAGAAGACTGGCTTTTAGTAAAGCGTATCATGCGCTATATCAAGGGCACCTGCTCCGATGGAGTGAAGTACAAGGCTCACCAGAAGAGCGCGTTACTTAAATGCTTTATTGACGCTGGAGAAGTGCCAATACTACATGTAGAAGAAGGCGGTTTGGTGATGAAGAAAGTGAGCTCAGATGAGCGACTGGCTAACTTCTTAACCAAGGCAGTTCGAAGGAGAAGCAAGCCGAATGTGTGCCCTATTAGGTGTTTGCAGCAGAAATACCTAAAGTGCAAGGGAAAGTGTTAGGCGCAGACCTTTTGGACAAAATACTGGCCTGTGCAT